>JAOTQE010059416.1:0-18993 GCA_025631205.1 Nesometra sesokonis | reverse complement strand
CCAGGAGTATAAGTGGGTACCTGGGAGGTACAAATGCCATATGCGCTGATTACGGCTGCAACATTATGGAATGGATTTTGTTCCATAGGTGTTCGTTCCAATGACTGGGGGTAATAATTGTGAAGTGCTTAGAGGCCTTGGTAATAAGCGCTATTATAGATGTCACATATTATTATTTTTCAATATAGCTTACTTGTAAGCACTGATTTGTCAGGGCTTTAGTCCTAGGCCTAGCCTACAGTCTAGGCCTAGCTACTAGCTAGCCTACGTCTTGAAATTTAAATTCCATTTCCTTCTCTCTTGAAAAACATTAACAGCAATTCGTGTAGGTTTCTTTATTAATTAGTGATTCTTCATATTCAACAACAGTTAGTCAATTGTTCGAAATTCCAAGTTTTAATACCTAGCTACCTGTTGTGCATTCGCTAATTTGGATACTATATAATATTTAACCGGTCATATTGGTAGAATTGAATTATAATAATTAATGTTTCATTACAGTGATATTGAAGAGTGGTGTTCTGTTAGCACTGATGTTAGTGTTGTTTGGATTCGGATTCGAGGCGTTGGTTGCTACGACAAGTCCATTAATACTGCCTTATATCATTGGTGGAGGCTGACCGGTATATGATGTCTGGTTAGATTTGTTTTTCCAGAGCAGGAAATGCTACCATTCATTATTGGTGGAGAAAGAATGATGCCTATGTCTTGGTAGCCTCCCGAGCCAACTTTGCTTTGTCTTACTGTTGGTGATGAGTGATGTTGGACTTCTCCATATGGAGCAGTTTTAAAGGCTTCCCAATGATAAGTAAGCTGTTGATGATTTACATCATTGGTGGGGAATGAACAATGCCTATGTTTTGCTAGGCACCAGTGCCCACTTTGCTAGGCCATCACTTGGGCATACATACCAGCATTAATGATAGGAAAAAAAAGGAGAGACTCTTGGCATCTACTAAATGACCATCCAGAAGGCCAATTCTCCATCCCAACCAATAGAATTGGATTTTCGGCTTACATGTAAAAAATCTAGTATTTTGTATTATATACCTCATACATAGATTCCAGTCATCTGATTGGTCAAACAGCAGATGATAATTCCAACCATCAAATTTCCCAGGTGATAGTCACTTTTTCCCTCGTGATAGTAACTTTTTTCCTATTGCGTGTAATTTTCTAGGCCCATCAAACAAGGCTTTTTCTTTTGGTAATTGCGACCTCTAGGGCTTTTGATTGTACGGTTCATTGAGTAGTAGTAGCCGTACGACGATAAACAGAAAAAACATTTTGACACAGCGAATAAACAATACAAAGGAAATGCTTGGTCTATTAGTTTTTAAAATATTGCAAGTTTATGTTGAAGTTGGTGTTAAAAATGAATACCCAGTCTATGACCATTGGTAAATTTTAAGGTAAAGATTGTAGTTGAGGTGCCCTGCGTGCTAGGCCTGTAGGCCTAGGCTAGCCAGGGAGGTGTCCCTGTTTGGCTAACGTAGGCTAGGCTAGCCTAGTAGACCTCAAGCGGACCATGCAGGCCTAGCCTAACTAGGCTATTTGATCCTACGCAGGCACTTCAGAGCATTCATTTTTAAATGGCAGGCACAGCCTAGGCTAGTGTAGGTAGGCCTAAGTCTGTTAACAAAAAGATACTATTGTACAACAGTGATTGTTCATCAGTGGGATGCTAGGGGCTAGGCCTAAGCCTCATCATCTGTATGTAACTCTTCATTAGGCTATGACTAAGTGAAATCTATGTATGAGGTATATAAAACAAATATTGACTGCTCTATATTCGGGGGATAGTGAGATCTACTGTCCCTCGGGGATGAGAAGACCAGAGCCTACTATCTCTCCTCGGGCCTGCGGCCCTCGGGAAGATAGTAGGCTCTGGTCTTCTCATCACCTCGGGACAGTAGGTCTCACTATCCCCCTCATGACCAGTCAATATTTGTATACTATTGCATTCATTCACAATAATCAATCAAACCATTAAATTATTATGTTAATGCAAATATTGAGTTTTTTCATGTAATTTATTGCTAAAAAGCACATGGAGGCCTAACAGGTAATATGCAGTTTTTATTCTAAAATGAAAGAATATATGACAAACTGCGAGAAAAAAAAACTATCCAGGAGTCAGCTAAAAACATTTCTGGCAAAATCTTGGGTGTTATGTATGCTGGTAAGGGTGAGTGGTGTTCAACTGCCCCACATGGTTCATTGTTTAGGGCTTGGTCGCTATGGTAATGGATTTTTTGCCATGCGAAGTCCATTAATGTTGCCTTACATCAGTGGAGAATAATCTTTTTTTGAAGATCATGTTTGCCACGGCAAGTTCATCGATGGGTCGGTGGATGTAGATTTGTGTTCCTTCTACCTCAAGGCCATTTACACTATTGCCCATATACTTAAAACCAACTATAGTCACAGTTAGAACTAGGGTTAAAATAGTGGTAGTTGCAACTTCAACTTACACTTCTATTCATAAACATCTAATTTAAGTTTGTCATAACCAAGTTGGACTTAATAAGTAAAATAATGGTAATTTTGTATCTTTCTAAACCAACATGATATGCATCAAAATTAACCTATTGCAATTGATTTTTGGACAATATTAATAAACATTGTTCATTTATAAGTTTAATATGATGTTTAAAGTTGAATAAGTCAGTAATTAAATTGGTCTTCTAGAGCTGCGATTTTGTCGAGGTTCACTTGATTTAGTTGAAGTTCTAGTCATAATTTATTTTAGGAATATGAAATGACATCGTTTTAAGTTTAGTTTGAACTATGACTATAGTCGGTTTCAAGAATACAGGCACATGATGATAATCAACAATAAAGTGAACGAAAACACTAATAGTCTTCCAGTATACTTTTTATTTGTATATTTGCATTTCAGTATATCTACAAAATCATTCCTTATTTATCCTATACAAATGAAAGACGTTTGTAGATAGTGTCACAGCAACCAGGCAAGACCACCTAGAATAAACTATTCAAAAATATTATGTAGAAAAAATACACCCACAATCAACTCGACCAAAACTGCACATTGTCAAGACAATTCAACAGGATGCTTTTATGTGAGGTTTCACCACAAAATGGGTCTCATGATAGGAAAATCCAAAATTTAATTATTGGTACCTTCTAATAAAGCACACTATAAGCTGTAATCTACACTTTAAAAATACGATATTCATTGGATAAGTAGATCCAAAGATATGAGCATTTGAAATTTCCTTGTATGAAAACAGTTTTGATAAATTGCTCATAAAGCAATTGGAAAAAAAAACTATAAATCTCAGAAAATATGGATGAAGGACACTTTCCTAAATAAAAATAGATCTAAAAAGTACTCATAATTGATTAAAACAAAATATCTCAAATATATTTTACTTCTGGCCTATTTTTTGTTATCTTAATTTGGTCTCACCTACGATGAAACTCATTTTGTGAGATCTCGCGTATATGTAATGTAGATGGGCATTTTTTACATAATTGAGGCTAGTCATAGCAAAACCACCAAGTTGTCACACAGGAAGTTGTTGAGAAATAAGCAAATAAACAACAGGAAATAAATACAAAGGAAATTGTTGTATATTTTGCCCAATAACTTCAGTTATAGATGTCTGATTTTGATAATTTACCCCTCATTTTAAAGCTTGCGAAAAGTATTTAACAATATCTCAATTTTCAGTATATATGAGGCTAGTCGTGGCAACCCCACCAAGTTGTCGTACAGGAAGTTATTGAGAAATAAGCAAATAAACAACAGGACATATAAACAAATACAAAGAAAATTTCTGTATATTTTGTCCAATAACTTCAGTTATAAATGTCCGATTTTCATAATTGATCCCTCATTTTAAAGATTACAAAAATTGTAATATGGTTTTAACAATAACTCAATTTTGAATTTTCCTACAACTTGGTGATTTTTGCCGTGATATGCCTCAATTTATAAAAATGTCAGAACTCGTTGAGATAAAAAGTACATCCTTATCTTTGGGGAAAGGTGACTAAATCTATCAGACTTAATGAGCTGTGCTCTGGTTTGTTACAGACATGCATATTACAACATATATTGCTCTAAAAATTTGAAAATACACCAATATAAAAATAATTGGACATAACAATATGAATATAGAAATAAAAAAACATTACCAAGGTGGTGTAAAAAGTATATATTAGTCATTTAAATTACAAACCCCAAAAAAATAAAAGTCACAAACGGGCCAAAATCGGTGTGGAAAAGCCAAGCCAAAGAAGGGAAGTGTTGCAAAGTGAATTTTGTACAATAAGCAAAAAAAAAAAAACGTCAATTTTTAAAATTTATTTCAAAATCATACAGTTTATAACTCAACTTCCAAGGTACATTAACATTTTTCAAATACATGATCAAAATACTTTTTTTTAATGCAATTCTTATAATGACTGCGATTTGTCACTAAGCAGTTTTCTTAAAACTTGCATTATAAATGTTTGAACTTTGCAAGGAAACATCATATAAAATGGATTATTTTTGCATGTTACAAGAATGTGTCTTATCCCTCCTTTGGCTGGGCTGAACACTATTAGCTAAACCATGTTTAGACAAAACATTATAACGGTCTGTTTGAGATGTGCCAGATCTGACAGGCAGATTAGATAGTACTGTAGACGCACACTAACCTGAAGACTGAGCCATGATTAGTTCAGACAAATTTGGAATAAATCGAATGATGAATTTGGGATGGACTTGTCTGAAAAACTGATCAACAGCAAGTTCATTGCAAAGAATAACAATTCAAAGTCGGGAAGAAACAAGGAAACATGTCCCCCATTATGAGTTTATTTGATGGAACTTTTGGGATCTACTTTATTGTGACTTTTAACCAAGGCCCATGTTAACACGTCGATCACCACCAACAAAAGGACTCCATACACACTACTCACACAGGTCAATCCTGCCAAATGAAAGGCGTTTTTGGGTACTACAAAGGATGCTTTTTAACTGGATCACCCAAGAATTAGTTTCAGCAGAAAGGAGACACTAGATTTTTGATACCGTATTTTATAATTACACCGTATTTTGAATTTTATAGCAGAAGTGAGGAAACTCGCTGTTGGATGTCACAAAGTAAAAACAAAGTCAAGTGGAAGGGTATAATAATACTATATAACATCTATACAGGGGCGCAGCCAGGATGGAATGAAAGGGGGGGGGGGGTCAGACTTGCGAGGGAAGCGAGCAATTTGGGCTGGGGGTCATTGGGCCGCCGAGTGCCCCCGGCGGGGTCCAGGTGCCGAAGGCCCCAGAAAAATTTGCATTATTTTACATGCTAAAAGCCACATTACAGTCCATCAAAATGTCCATTTTTCCAGATCAGCCTGTCTTGATTTTGAAGTTTAAACTTGCGAGTGAAGCGCGCAATTTAAGGGGGGGGGGGGACACCCTCCTCTGGCTGCGCCACTGCTATATAGCTCTAATTGCCAAGGCCTCTAGGCTTCACAATTATTACCACCAGTCATTGGAACAAACACCTATAGAATACAATTAATTCCACAATGTTGCAGCTATAATCAGCGCATATGGCATTTGTACCTCCCAGGTACCCATTTATACTCCTGGGTGGAGTCAGGCAACGTGGATAAAGTGTCTTGCCTAGAAACACAAAAAGCTGACAGAGTGAGCCTTGAAACACCAAACTCGTGATTGGAAGTCTGCACCAACTGTTTCCACTTAATAAGGTAATAGTCAAATGATAGGTAACACCAAAATACTTTATTTCAAACCAGACTTGCAACATTGAGTTTTATCGAACTCATAGTTCACTAATAACTAACTCATTATTAATACCTGTACTTCGGAAATGTTTACGGAAAGACTTTAATTCAATGTTAATGTTACAACAGAAATTAGTATACGATTGTCCTTGTCCAAGAAATACATTAATAGTGACTACAGCATTACTCACTGTTAGTCATTACAATAAACAAAATATGTGCACCGTCAGGAACTCATAAAAAACAATTTCTAGATGTGTCGGTACTAGCGTGTGGCTCTCACCAAATAATAAACAATTCCCTGCCGGCAAGTAAACTACCCAACAGAAAATAAAATTTGTGAATAAATTGTATTGTATCTGTAAAGGAAACCATCTGGTTTTTTATACTATGAAAGACATTGATGGAAACCAGGTGTACTGTAAATGTGACATAAAGATGTTGACGATCTTGTAGCCATGACCGACGCAATACTTGGCATCCCCCTATGCCATGATTCATATACATAAGGATGCCCTGTGGGTTGTAATACCGTGACACAACAACCCATTTTATTTCTAAATTATCCCTTGAAATTGAGTACCGTTTAATATATCCTGTCCTTGATAAAAACTGATTCTTGACTTCTTTAATAGGTTTTCAATTAGGGCTGTCTCTTTTAGTAGTGTGATAGACGGTATTTAAATATTGTTATCAGTGCCAAATAGTGTCGGATATGGAGAGGTTGAGACCACTAATGAACGTGATGGGCGCTGATGTTGATGGGTGACTAATGGTATCACAACAGTTCTAGCATTGTCAAAAAAAAAAAAAGTTAATATAAAATTGCAAAGTTGGTAATAATAAATTTTGGTTATATCATTATGGCTTTATAAAGCCAATGTGTACCCTTGGAAGATATAACACTATAATCATTTTTAAAAATTCATTGAACGTTTCAGTTTTTTAGGTTCCTGCCTATATATACTATGTAAACTACTTTTGTTCCACAAATTTCTGTATATCATATTTATTTTTCTGCCTATTTATCAATAGATATATGAAATGTATTAGTTTTTTGCATAATACAAATTATTTACATAATTATTTACTTGATTTTAAGAGTACTAAACTGTTAAATCACAATAGAGGGCACCATCTCTTGCTAACAGTAATGCAAAACTGCAGTCAATCGATCATCGCTAGCCTATGCAAAGAAGCATTGCTGATTTTAATCTGTAATGCACTTTTCAATTGTATTCCTGGCCCCTGGGTACCCGGGGATGGCCAGGACTTGCATCGAGTTGCATTATTTAAATGTTGCAACACCCGGCTAATTCCCGGCAAAAGTCCCGGACAGGCCGGGTAAGAATAATTTGGAAATCGCCGGGCAATTCTTGCTTGGCAGTCCCCGGCCAAACATCAGCTAAATGTCCAATGAGCCTATCACGTTTCATAAATTTTAATTCAAATTTTAGCCTACCCGGACACAATTAGGTAATCCCCGGTATATGCCCGGCCCACTCGGGCATATTTATTGTGAATATCCCCCGACAACTCCCCATAAACACCCGGCCTAAAAAAATTGCTAAAATCCCCGGCCAATTTTGATGCAAGTCCCCGTCGTCCCCCGGGTACCCAGGGTATACAATTGACAAGCACATAAATTATTTATAATATACTTTAAACTTATAATTGCATATAACAAAAATTGAATAATATATGAGGTCTCAATACAAAATGAGTTGAAACATGTGATTTAAACTGTAAGTAAATGACATTCCTTGTGTTAATATAGATCCAAAGATTCTCCCACAAATTATCTAAAATAAACACTTGGTTTTAACAGCTGTGGAGTTTTAAGCCCTTCACATTTTCAACTGTGAATGTGCATTGCTAAGGTGTAGCCAGGTTGAAGTAGGCTAATAAAAAGATGCAAAACCATAAATCATGGTTGGTTGAAAGTTTTTGTGGCTATGACTTTAATCATGCACATGCGCAGCTGAAATCATGGAAAGGCTTATTTTATACATTTTAATACAACAAAACTAATCTAAACTGTGAATGGCATTAGATTAAATATATGAACATTTGAAACAGATTTTTTTTTAAATCACCAACAAAACAAAGTGAAAGACAAAAATTAAATAAAAAATCTACATAAAAGACTCCCAATTTTCTTTAAAAGAACCATTTTCTATTGCAATATATGCCTATATTTAAAAAGTATAAAATCATGAAAAATAATAATAATATTAGTGTTAAACGTGGTGATCTAGTCATTGAAAGAGTTTTACAGTAGTGAAAAACATTTGATATAAAATAATTACAACCATTACAAAACCTGACATATATCAAACTGAAAAGAAATTTATAAATGAAATTTATATACAAACGGGGCAAGGCATGGCAAAAACACCAAGTTGTCGCACAGGAAGTTATTGAGAGCAAATAAACACCAGAAATTATATACAAATATAAAGGATTTTTTTGTCTATTTTGTTATATAAATTTGGTTATAGATGACTGATTTTGATAACTGACCCCTCACTCACTTTAAGGGGCCACGTATCTCGTACAATGAAAAACAAGATTTGTTTTCAATTAATTTTTCTTCATATTTATATCTTAATGTATATACATTAAAAAAAAACTGGCATGCAGTAAGCTTACCAAAAGTATAATATGGATGTAATATTTGCTCAATTTTTCAATAACTTGGTGTTTTGCCGTGACTTGCCTCAAATAAATCTGCAATCAAGGCCTCATTTAAAAATAATTAAAGTGCTGTATCGTAACCAACTGAATTCTTTTCCTGCTCTGCAGTGCTCTTCTTAGTATTGCCGAAAATCTTTGCGTACTTCTCCATGAATTCTGCTGTTGGCGATGTACCAAACCGAGCTTGTGATGTATCTTGCTTCTTCCAGCCTGCTGCGGCACCAATAATCCTTCGGTTGCGTTTAATCGGGTTGATTAACGGACTAGCCACCGGACTGGCCACAGGACTAATTACCGGACTAACAGGTGAAGTCACAGTCGGAATGAACGTTTTTGGACTTAAAGTCGGTGATGATGGATAGACTAGTTCGTTTCCGGAGAATGTACCATCGGTGGCGGTAGAATCAGAACCGGATGTCTCGCAGCGCTCGTTATCTACACTCGTCGAGCTGTCTTCATCCGAGGATGAACTGCAGTAATTGGTAGTGATCAATGTTGGGATCTTCCGTGGAAGAGGACTGACCTTTCTACCTTTTGGAGGAGGGCTAAGCTTAAGACGAGGTCTAGCTTGTGGAGGTGATGTCCGAGGTGCTGGAGTTGGGCGTGTAACAGGTTTTTCTAAAATCTCTTCCAACACATGCTCATGATCTGAATTCTCGCATGCGGTCATTGTTCTCCACTTATCGATCGATGCGTACAATTCCTTAACTTCCTGCTCGAATGTACTCTTCTCATTGGCCATACCTTCCGTCTTAGGTTTGGCATCCAATTCATCTTCTGCACTCACCGCTTCAGTCTTAAGATTCCGCTCTGAGCTTGCCTTATGCCTGAAGAAAACGCCACTATTGAAGAGAGGTGGCTTTCCTAGGCCGTCTTCTTCATCCCATACATAGTCACCGAAGCCCATCGTTCCTGGGGGCAGAGTGTTAGCTTGCTTGCCACTGTTGTCAATCCGTTCAGTCGATGAACTCAAGCTAAATGTATTACATCTGCCCAGAGTGAAGGCTGAAAGACAAAAATTAAATTGTGCATGTTTAATACAAAACTACAGTACAGCGTTGATTCGTTGTAATGTAATTAATTATTAACTTTTATTGTTGTTCTATTTTAGATTATATGCAAGCAAAGGAATTTCAGTTATGGATGAGAATAAATTTGAATCTTTTTTTTGCTCCGGCTAGACGGAGCTCAAGGAGTACTCGTGTGATTAATTTATTGATCTTTTTTGGTCCTGGTTGGAAAAGTGGCGAGGCTCATTACAGTATTGTGTAGTAGTAGTGTTTCTAAAGGATATAATGGACAGTCACAAACTGCTACAAAGAAAAGCAATCTACAACGATACCACTACTACTCGTGTGATTAATTAATTAATCACACATCATAAGTTTATATTTCACATGTCTCATCCGCTAGTCCAAGAGAACATTGTTTTGAAATAAAACGACGACACTCAGAAAAAATGCACACAGACTAACACAAAGGGCCATTTAGGAGGCTGGCACAAAGCCGGACCTCCTTGAGATATGAGTACTTGTTTTTATTTCATTCACATCAAACAGCGAAAACTATATCATGCTTATAAACTAAGACTCATAATGAGGCAGAGACAGAATAATTCTAGGGCTTTTTCAGGATTGAACCAAGGGTCTTGGGATTGGTAGGCAAGCATGTTAGCCACCAAGCTACAGCGCCACTACACTATGCCACTTGATGTCTAATCTAATATTGAATATGGCCTTTTTAGGTAAATTATATAACAAAATAAATATATTTTGCTGTTTTGTAGTATACTGATTAATATATACATTTATATCAAGGATGATAATAATTTGTAACATCCACACCAGGTGCAAATGATGGCATAATAATATTATCTTGTCATATTTGTATGTTGTTTTTATGAATGGTATTTATAGCCATAAATCAACAGGAAGGTGGGCTTCCTGTATCATTACATTTTTTTAGCTTTTTATTGGTATGGAGCCTAGAAGTTTTACCATCTATCAGAAATGTTCAAAATAACAAAATTTGGATAAACTACCCTTGACCGTATGACAATGTAAAAGAGGAGTCCTGGTGATGCTTACAAGGTCTTATATAAATGTAGAATACTAGAATATTAAACTGAAACAATTCTGTATGTTGCCCAAGCACCTAAGTTTTGGAAATTTGGTTTAGTCGGTCAGAATTTCTTTTTTAAGAAGGCTGGTTTGTGATGTTGTGCAATTTAAATTCTGTTAAGAAGGCTGGAATGTGAGGCTGTGCAATTTCATATTTTTTTTTAAGAAGGCTGGACTGTGATGTTGTGCAAATTCATTTTTCCTGTAGTCTATTTGGGGACAACTATTATTGGATAATTTTGTGCATTTTTTTCCCAAAAAAATTGGGAAATATTAAAATATTTATTTTATAAAGTGCCTACCATGGTTTTCAAGATTATTGGTTAGTCCGATTTGGGCAACACAAGCTTTTGTTTTTTAGGTAATAAAAGTTTTGGGTTCAAGACATTGGCTTGAGTTACAGTTATCAAATTATGTATTTATTTTGTTCACATCCAACAGCAGGTAACTCAACTAAATGATGGATGTACTATTAACTATAAAGCCTGATTTGTTAATCGAAAAAATTGCAATTTGAAAAGGCGTTTTTGATCGTTAATTTTGAAAAATGACGATTTTCGCAACGGTTGGCACGAAAAGGGGTCGCTTTCAATGTTAATCATGATGTCACATGAGGTTAACAGCTTGGATCATTAAAGTTAAAATGGGTCAACCTTCATAAACAAATTATTATAAATATTAGGAACACTAAAATTAAGTGAAGTAAATGAATGGATTGGTTTTTTTCTATATAGATTTGATAGTATTTAAAAGTTCAAAACCATATCCCAAGAGGCGTGACCCATTACAGGATAGCTTTGCATTTTTTTTAATCAGAGCACTCTTTTATTTAAATGAATATTTTTTGTGATATTTTAGTACAAAAAATCAAGTTTAAGTAAATAATCAGTGAAAAACAATTTTAACAGGGTTTGATATGCTTTTTTTGGAGGTTTGCGGGGTTTAGCAATATTTTTCGCCAATAACATCATTTTACCAAAACAATAGATTCAGATGGCAATAGAATATTATTAATTGAGTACTAATAGAAATACAAATTGAGTACTATAACTACATGATTCAGTTACGTAGAATCCATTGTGATTATATTTTCTATGTTTTTGCAGAGGTTTCCGCGGTTTAGCAATAACCTGCTCTTTTGTAGATAAAGATGGAAAGGATAAAAATATATATCGCTCACTGGTCCAGGACAGTTTGTACAGGACTTCAAGGGTTAATAAATTTAAAGTAAAACTTTCCTATATAAAACTCATTGGTGAAGATTTTACAATTTAAAAGAAATTTCACAATAATTTACTATACAATACAATATTTAAAACACATCATTTCAAATGTAACTTGACAAATGCAAATATTAAACAGAAACATAAAATGCAACCAAAATGCAGGCATACAGGGCAGCTGTTAGCAATAAAAGCATTGAGTTATTAATAAACAAGGTTATTACTACACAACTACTAATAAAATAATAATACAAATCATTTGATTTTCCTCTGTACACACAATAAGCCAGAGTTTTAACTACGGATATACGTGACCAAGGTCAAAGCCCACACAAATGCAATACCATAGAAATCGCGAGTATATAGCTGGCATCAATCAGTGGCAGAGCCAAGCCAAATGAGGAATAAGTCGAAAAGTTGAAAAATTGAGGTTTTTATAGATTATAAAACTACACATTAAGGACCCCATTAGAATAAGTCGTTTTATGCAACTTTCATGGGCTATCCTAGTATATCATTTTAATAACATCGTACTTTATTTGAATTTTAATTTTTAAATTATTCTGAAATATTTTAATCATGTTACTATTTATTGTTATGTTGTGGTATACTGAATAAAGTCAAGTCACATTATTATCTTTAACATGCAAAAAAAATAGTTTCATATGATGTTTTCTTGCGAAGTTATGAACAATCAAAGTTCGAAAATTTAAAATGGAAGTTTTTGAAAATACTGTCATTTAAAATTACCTTTATGCTTAGTCAATATATACTGATAAACAATCTTAAAGTATGAAAGTTGAATGTATCAACTGTATATATTTGAAATAAAATAAAATTTGAAAAAATGGACCATTTTAAAATTTCTGCCTATGGTGGAAAACTAGCATTTGTGACTTATGTCTCATTTGGTTTGGCTCTGCAACATATGCAGTTAAAATGGCTTATTTACTCAAAGTAACCAGCCAAATGTAGTGTATGGTAGATCAATTTCTATATCACTCCTTAAGGTGTTATGGGCTGGCTACATATTCAATGTCTCTCTACTCCCTTAAGGGCCAGGTAATAACATATTAATAACAATAGTGGCAGTGGTGGCGATGACGAAAACAAAAACAAAACTAGCAAAAAAACAACAACACTAGCAATAATAATAACAACAATAATATTGCAGCATTTATAACGTGCCATCGATCTAGAAAACTATTCAGAGAATATTTTTCTAATATTGCATCCAGCACAAGCAAAATATTTGCTTAGTACTGTATAATTAGTTTGTGGGGTAAAAAGGTCATATAGTGCCAAAAAGCGAAGTGTTTTTGGTATAGACTTGCTGTACATTTAGCATTGTTTGTATAGTGAGAATAACATTCTGGTGCCATGATATTGACATGTTTAAAAGAATCTGCTTGATCAAACATAAAACACACCCCTGTCATGATCAAATTCACTAATATTAATAACCTAATTATTGTGGTTGGGTAATTTCCATCAGATTTTTGAAGGCATTATTAGCCTTAAACATTGTTCACTCTGATTCACTCACAATTTTTTATCAAAATAATTTATAATTGCAATTGTAGGACTTGAGTATTGTCTCTGTCTATTCCTTTTCAAAGTGTTAATTTATAATAATATTTAAATGCTTTCAATATTATAAAATTAAAGATAAAATTAAAAAAACAACATGTTAATTGTGCTGCTGTTAAATTTCTAAGTTAGGTTTATGCATTGTTAAAAATTAATGATAAAATTTTAATATACTATCAGGACTGAAATTAAACCGTCTTTGAAGCCTTATGGCTCATAGTGCTGAAGCTTATTCCTAGTTTTTTTCTGTAGCATCAAGCTGATGAGAGTCTGATACTCCCCCCTGGATGGGATGCTAGTTCATTGCAGGATACTACCCAGCAATTCACCAATACCCTTGTACACCTGGGTAGAATGAAACAATGTGAGTAAAGTGCATTACCCAAATTTTTAACTCCTGATTGGAATTCTGAGCCAGAACCACTGTGCCTTCTCAACTTAGTATCAATAACAGGGGTGAATGCAGACCGCTGGTGCGGTAGAGAGTAAAAGTTTTAGAAGGTCCGGGGGCATGCCCCTCTAGAAAATTTTGGTCTTAGACATCTGGAAATGGCCTCAGGGGCGTATTAAGGATCAATTCTTGCTGAATATTTTCATTTTATGAACAAATTCAATAATATTGATATATTTTACTTTCCAAAAGAAGGGGCCGGGGCCGACCCGGCCCCCTCCCTTAAATCCGTCTCTGAATAATACTAATATTATGCCCAGATCACCGATAGAAAAAGCATAGCAAGTGCTACACAGATAATCTTAGTTTTTATACAACACTTTGTTTTTGAGAGAACAGAGCATTTTTGGATGACTTTTTTTAAAATTTCCTGTGACATCCAACAGCGAGTTTTCTCGGCACTTACAGCATGAGATCTACATCATGCTTTCTAAACCAAGTCTCATTATGAGGCTTAGAGAGTGGGATTGTTATGCTGTGGAAAAGACCCTAGTGTTCAGCCAGGTTTAAACCCAGGACTTCTGGATTGCAAAGCAAGTATGTTAACCACCACAATCTCCTCCATAGGGTGGTAACCTGTCTGCTGGAATACAAATTTAATAAGAGTAAGCACCTTACTCAAGGACACAAGTAAGAATGATGCTGGCAGGTTTCAAACTTACCCCACCTCAAACACAAGTATGACTCCTTACCACTGAGTCTTCTTGCCCTCAAATGATTTCTTACCCCTTCACCCACAAAATGTTGTTAGCAAACATGACCACAAATGTGTCCACCAATGCATGTGCAGTGATATTTTAGTGAAATGCTGTGTATTAAAGCTAACTTATAAACCTTGGAGCTGTAGTTACCTCCTATAGGGTGCTATCATCAGAGTTTTGTGAAATATTTGACTCTGTCGTTTCTGGGGAGGTTTTGTTATTATCTTTCGACTTGGCGCTGTTCTTTTCAGCAGTACCGTTAACAGAAGTCTCTTTAAGGTGAGATAAATCAAATTCTGCTTTTCTCCATCTTTCGAAATTAGGGTCTTTTTTCAGGTCGTGTTCTGTTGCCATGGTCTTGCGGTAATGTACCTTCTGAACTGGCTCTTCATAGACAAACAAAGCATGCAGAAGAAGAATGGTAATAATCAGATAATAAGAAATTGGAATTCAGACTCAACACAAGTATATATTTTGTATCAATGCTGTGTTCCAGTTCATTATTTTTATAATTTCAGTATACAATTAATTTACAAAATGGAATTTTATATTGCAATAATAATAGTGTTTACCTTTAAATTCAATATGTCAAATAGTTATTTGTTACATTAAACCTTGGTATTTCAAAGGATGCAATTTAACAAGTAGGTTTTAGTTCATTATATAATTTCAAGTGCATAAACACTGATTGCATTATGCACTATATAAATATTTTTTATGTATTGAATTATTATTATTATTATTATAAAAAGTGTAGCTTGTAATTTAAGCAAAAAACTAGCCTGTATTACAAAAGCACAAATGTGAACTTTTAACTTTTAAATTTAAGTTTGAAATTTTTGGACCATTCAATCGTTGATGAGAAACAGGTTTTTCTAGAGAAACATTTTTAATAGCAATCTGTTATAGATTAAGTTTCTAAAATGCTAGAAATTGCAGTAAGTTATAGTAGAACACTGGAAGACATCATTCACAAACAAGACAATACATAAGAGAGAAATGCATAACATACATGCAGTACAACATAGCATATAAAAGCATCCCGCTCTATCATCATACATTTTTAATTGTCAAATGCTGGTATATACAGTAAAACCCTCAATTAGGCTTAACAAAAATCTTTGTATTTTTCAAGGCCCAACCGACTCAATCTCAAAAATGTGTGTCGCCTGTTTTTTTTTAAATCGTCAATGTAATTAATGGACAATATCAAGTAATACTGAAATTATAAAAAATGCAGCTATCTCAAAAATTATTTTTAAAAATGTATAAAACAATTCCAAGATAATTTAATTACGTAAAGTACAAAAAATCAAAATGTGACTGACCAAACCAAATTTTAATAATAAATTGTACGCTAAGAATTTGTAGACTTTAAGTATGGGCCAGGGGTTTGTTAAATTGAGTTCACATTTGAGGGATTTACTTTACTGTACATAAAAATTGAAAAAACATGCATTTGTACAAAGACTTCTGACAAGCAAATGCAATTTACAGGCTCATCCACATTTCATAGGGTTATTCAATTATGTAACATTGATTGAAATGCAATTCACACCCTGACTGCCAAGAACTTGATATCACGTCCAACTGCATGCACTGTGCTGCACCATGGACATGAGTGGCAGTGAATACAAATATATTAACTACCACAATCTAGTTATCATAACCTAATATATTACTGTACCCCCTAACAATAGAGGGTGTCATTATTGCCAATAACTTTGAATTGGATTAGAACTCTAATTACTAGATGACTCGTTCCAGGTGACCTGTGCGAAACTTAGTGGACGAGTTAAATTGTCCCCGGCATCAAACGTGTTAAGAACTTTCAATCATGATTTATAATACATGTCCATGTTAATTTGATACTGTATTGTACTTCTTTTGATATATTGAATAGATGTTGACAACAAGAATGAATCATTAAAACTGTTTTCCATAATATATTAACAATCATAATTATAATGTGGGATTTAACCAATTAATATTCATATTTTAACATAAATATTCAAGATATAATGAATATTCATATTTTATTATAATTTCAATAAACCTTTGACCTACTTTGTCTACTGGACAGCATACTCATACTGCGTTCTTTGCGATATTTGAAACTTTTTGTTTTGCGGATGAATGACTTTCTGGCGTGAAGAGCATTCTTCATTATAATTGGTTTATCTTGATCAATCTTAGCCTCTTCAGCAATTTCCTCGAAAAACTCTGAAATTGAAGAAATAACGTAGTTTTTAAAATCCAAATCAAAATCTGTAAATTTTTTCAAAATATATGTAGAAAAATGTAACTACTTAGGCGCCAAGAAAGTGCAGCAGTAACAGAAAAGGCCTGTGAACCATGTTCTTTTGGCACACAAGTTGGAAAACCAGAAGTCCCAGAGATTTTGTCACACAGCATTTGTTTTGGGCCCGTATTATATGGGCATCTAAAAGTGAAATTATATGAACAACAATGCTTACAAATTATTACAAATAAAATGTGGTACAATTATTGACAAAAAACCTTTCAAATACCATTTAGTGTCCAATTAAATGAAAATACTACATAATTTTTTTATATATTGCTAACTTATCAAAAATTCTGGAGGTAATGATGAAAAATTCAAATTTCTTGAAAAAATTGGGTATTTCCTGGAGTGTGGGAGATGACACAAAATTCTTGGAGACTCCGAGCTAATCATGGAGTCATGGCGGCTCTGTGGATTTGAATAGAATTTTTAAAAATATATATAACAAAAATATCATAAATTTTTAAGACATACTTTTTAGGGTTGAAACACTCTGAATTATTGTGCTGTCCAATTCATTCTGTTGAGTTACTTTAGTTGGTGAAAGACACGGAGGACGTGAATCACGGCTCTGCTTCAAGGCACTGTCCAGTCGTGTGAGTGAATCCTCTGCGATTTTAAGTCGGAGTTCTGCATCTCTCCGCGCCATGATCTCTTGCCTCAGCTCTGCATCTGTTAATTCCTTTTGTACCGTAAGATCCTGATGAAAAAATAAGTAAATAAAAATATAAAATATTAATAATTTGTTATTTTTGTTTAGTTAGAAAAATGCTAATAGAAACCAAAAAAATCTTAATAATACTATAATATAACAATAATATAATATGTGACATTTTAGCAATTACTGCCAAGACCTCTATAAGCACTTCAAAATTAATACCTCTGTCATTGGAACAAACGCATCAAAAATCTTTATGTTGCCCACCACAGCATTTTTGAAAAATCTAGTCAGTCAGGAATTTTTTTTTTTGTTTAGTAGGAACCTGCTGTATTTTGTATTTTCAATTTGACCTTTTTTTATTTCCTATAGTTAAATTTGGTATTTCTAACAATTTTTGGGATAATTAAATGTACTTTGCAACAAAATCAGAAAATGTACTTTTTTTTAAAAATCAACTCTGATTTTTTTTTCAGATTTTAGGTCAGTCAGGCTTGGCCACCACAAATGTTCTTAATGTATATTAAAGAAACATATAAAATGACATATTACTAAATAAATAAGTAGTACTGTAAAGAAACTGATGAAGAATCAAATTTCAGTCATCAAGTCTATAGTTAATTATAACAAAAACAGACTAAATCTAAAATAAGTAACAAAATAAAAAATGTCAAAATAATTTCACAAAATGCTGTGAGGAATGTGTCATCAAAAATTAGATCAGTTTAATTAATAACAGTTATCAAAATGACCCAAGAGAATCACACATCAAATCAAAATCACAGGATAACATCATCAAAACAGTTATGCATGAAATATAATCAAAATACACTTCCTATCAAGTTTTATATGTTTATTTAATAAACTAATGGTAGAAGGAAGGAAGACGGATTATACTATCATTTACTTTCAGATATTACAGTAATTCTGAAACGAATCATAAAATCAACTTAAAGGGACACTGCCTTAAATTAAACTCAATTCAGTTTATTATTTATCATTCTTATATATTATGTTTACAGTATACAGTAACCTCGATTTTACATAATACTGTAGGGACCAGAAGGGGTAAGTAAATCTGGGAGTTCGTAAAATCATGGAGTAATATAATATAATATTATATTATTTTATTATTATTATTTTTATTACTAAAATTGAGTTGTCTTTTTATAAGTTTGTTCATTACATATTTCCCCATTTATTTACTACTACATATTGTTTAGGCCTAGAGGATTTTAAGTATACAAAAATCTATAAATATTGGTTAATTTGAACACATATTTAACACCATGTCCACTTTAAATGTATGTTTAAGGCTTAATACTTGGTGATCATTTTTTGTTAGGAGTATGTAAAATTGAGGGTTAATAAAATTTTGGGATGTATGTATTTAGGAGTATGTACAATCAAGGTTCCACTGTACAAAGGTGTCAAAATGTTTAAAAAGACAAGTAAAAGTACACATAAACAAGTATAAAT
>JAOTQE010059405.1:0-18995 GCA_025631205.1 Nesometra sesokonis | reverse complement strand
GTGTCATCGTCATAACTTATGTATTTCTTCAAGATAAGCAAGTTATTTTCAAAATCTAATTTTTGTCATTTTTTAAGCGACAATACATCTTTAAAATAGTGCTGTTGCAACTTCGACTTACAATCCCTATTCGAAAACATCTAGTTGAAGTTTGTACTTTAAGCCAAGTTGGACTCAATGAATAAAATAATTGGTAAGTTTGTAGCCTTGACATGCAACTTATCAAAATTAATCTATTCTAATTGATTTTGGCTAATCATACAATGGATAAAATAAATGAATTCCAAAAACCTTAAATGCATAAATATCAATGAATAAGTAAATAAATAAGTAAACATAAATAAGTCAACAAATAAAATAAGTATTCAAAATAAATAAAGTTGATTGAAAGCTTTATTATTTTTATACTGCACAGTATTTATTTATTAGATTTATTAGTTTGTTGATTGATTAAATAATCAATCAATGAATTAAATAATGAAACAAATACAAGTAAATGAAACAAATAAATTTATAAATGAGATGAATGAATAAATGGATGAATAAGTAAATAAGAAAACATAAATATGTAAACAAAATAACTACTGTATCAATACATTCTAGTGAGATTAATTTACTTAGTGTAGGCTATTTATTTGCTTCATTTATTTGTTAATTTGTTTAATTAATATTAAATAATTAATACATAAGTAACTAAAACAAGTACATAAAGTAATTAAAATACAGAATAAATAAAATAATTCATAGGTAAATATTTTTTTTTGTAAATGAATAAGTAAATAAATAAGTATAACATAACATAACACAAACATGTAAATAAGTCAAAAGATAAAATAAGTAGACAAATTTATAAATTTTATTGATAGATTTATTTGTTTTGTTTTTTTTCTAGATTTATTTATTGATTTGTTAATTAGTTTAATTGATTATACCAAAATTAATCTATTCTAATTGATTTTGGCTAATCATACAGTGGATATAAGGGCAAGGCTACATTTTGCGACCAGATAAATACATTGTTCATTTATAGTTTTAAAATAAGGTTTAAAGTTGATTTAGTCAGTGAGGCTATGTAAGGCTAGAAAAGACTCTCTATTTAGTCGAGGTTCCATGATTCAGTTGAAGTTCTAGTCGTAGTTCATATTAAGAATATTAAATTACGTCATTTTAAAGTTTTATTTCGAACTATGACAATAGTCGGTTTTAATATTCAGATACATTACTAGGCCTATGCAGTAAACAAAATAAGTACTGTATCAATACATTCTAGTGAAATTAATTTACTTAGTGTAGGCTATTTATTTGCTTCATTTATTTGTTAATTTGTTTAATATTAAATGATTAATTACTTAAGTAACTAAAACATGTACATAAAGTAATTAAAATACATAATAAATAAAATAATTCATAGGTAAATATTTTTTTTTGCAAATGAATAAGTAAATAAATAAGTATAACATAGCGTAACACAAACATGTAAATGAGTCAAAAGATAAAATAAGTAGATAAATAAAATAAATTTTATTGATAGATTTATTTGTTTTGTCTTTTTTCTAGATTTATTTATTGATTTGTTAATTAGTTTAATTGATTATACCAAAATTAATCTATTGCAATTGATTTTGGCTAATCATACAATGGATATAAAGGTAAGGCTACATTTTGCGACAAGATAAATACATTGTTCATTTTTGTCTTTTTTCTAGATTTATTTATTGATTTGTTAATTTGTTTAATTGATTATACCAAAATATAAGTAAATATAACAAAGTCATAAATAAATTGAATGCATAAATGAATTAATAATTAAATAAATATGTAAACATATAAAAATAAGTAAACAAAATAATTAAAATAAAATGTAATTGATTTTTGTTTTTTTGTATTTATTTATTTCATTTATTAATTTGTTAATTTGATCAATTAATCAATCAATCAACCAATCAATTAAACAAATACATAAGTAAATAAAGCAAATGAATGAATGAATGAGCAAATAAATAATTCAACATATAAATAAGTAAACAAAATAAATACACAAATAAATGCATTTTATTGAGATTTATTTGTTTAATGTATTTATTTGTTTTATTTTGCTTAATTAAGTACATGAGTAAATAAATTATAAAATTCATGCATAAATAAATTTCCAAAAAAATAAATGCATAAATGAATGAATAAGTAAACATATTAATAAGTCAACAAAATAAAATAAATAGACAAATGAAATAAATAAACCAACACAACAATGAAATCTTTAAAAATATAAATATAAACGCAAAATAAAATAAAATACAAGTAAATAAATGAAACCAATAAAACATGCATAAAATCTTGATTGTGAGCTAAATTGAATCTGCATGTACTGACAAAATTATAGCACTACATAAATAAATAACTAAAACAAGTAAAAATAAATAATTCCTACATCATACACAAAAAAAATCATAAAAGATGAAATATTGAATGAATAAGTAAATAAATAGTTAAACAAACAAATACAGTAAGTAGATAAATTAAAGAATGAAAATAAATAAATTACTTATGTATTGGTTTAATTAATTAAACAAATCAAACAAATTAACAAATCAATGAATTAAAAAAACCATAAAAAAATAATTCTTGAATGAATAAGTAAATAAATAGTTAAACAAACAAATACAGTAAGTAGATATATTAAATAATGAAAATAAATAATGGCTTATGTATTGGTTTAATTAATTGAACAAAATCAATAAAAATGAATCTATCAATAAAACAAATGAACACAACATAACAAAGATACAAATAGACCTAGAGCCTTATTTATCGGCTAGGTTGATTTAAACGTACTACACTGCACTGACAAAATTATGCCATACGATGATAATCATTAGGGTGGGGGATAAACTCAAAAGTCAATATTTAGAGATGTCCACTTAAGAAGTGATTAACACAATCAAAACAAGCATATTGACACCAAAAGTAGTGTTGTATTTTAAAAAAACACACCCCTTGAAATTGAAAAATACTGCAAAAAATCGTAATATTTGCTGCAAATAGATACATTTGAGAAATATTGATATATAGAATCCTTAGGAAGATGTTAGTTTGTCAAGGCTTTGTTGGAATTTCTCATATTCTAGTAATGCTCTATCACTTCTCTTGCCCAGGTAAGCCACGAGGGCATCCCCAAACTCCTATGCAGTCTTTAACCTCCTCTTTCCTGTGGCTAGTGTCACCGTAAGACGGAAAATAGGGTCAAATTTAGGCAGAAAATTTGTACTTTCCCTGGCGAACTGAACGTCTAGATTCATCCGCTGTTTTGTGTTGTCATCCAGAGTTGAATCTGTGAGGAATTGCTCAAAATCCTTGCTGTCAGTGAAGGGAACACCAATGGATTTCAATTTACCCAGTATGTCTAATCTCTTCCTCTTATTCATTTGAGCCATTTCCTGTCTCTGTGCAGCTTCTTTCTCGAACTTCTCTTTCATGTGCTTACTCCAGTTGAGTTCAACCTCTCTTTTAGCCTGTGCTGCTGCCTTAAAACCTCTGAAGGAGGGAATCTGTCGAACCCTCTACTCCTGGCTTTTTTGCAGGATAATTGGCCTGCTAATTGCATTCAGTTTTTGTAGTTTCCTCAGTCTGTGGTCCACTGTGCCACATTGTCTCTCCATGCAAATGTTGTGTACAGGTGTTTCATCAAAGTCAATAACCTGGTCACTCACAGGATATTCAATTGGGAAAGCTACCTCATCGATTCCATAGTCCCTTCTCTGCCCGGTAAGGGCAGTCTGTAAGTGGGGTAGCATTAGGTTTGTCAGCTTTATAACTTCCTCCATGTTTTCCTCAGCGAGATCAGTTACATAATTCGGAACAATCTCTTTGTAGTTCTTCTTACCACCAGAGAAGGTATCATCAGATACTCCAGGATACTCAAGTGCATTGAACCTTGTGAAGTCTTCACTGATTGGCTGACCCAGACCTGCATGCAGTCCCTTACAGAATTCTCTGAGCAGAGACTGGTTAGCTTCCTTATCTATGGTTCTGGCATAGAATGGTTCTATCAAGCGTACACCTAAGCAGGCAAATACCACAAGGGTGTCTTTAAAGTAGGGAAGCTCCATAATTTCTCTGACAAGGCAGACTAGCCGATTGATGTGAGGATTCTGGCTAAGAAAATCTCTAAGGTGGTGTTAAATGTGTACAGTCAGATCAAAAGCAGGCTTTTGTCGGAAATTTTAAATTTTGAGTTTTTGTAGTACAAATAATATTGATAAAATAAGCTTCATATTGATGTATAGATTATTAAAATTCACCATGTACTTTACATAGTTATGAGCATTTAAATACATAACATATAGTCTGTAGAATTCAATTAATTACAGAGTAATTGGCAAACAAAAGATAAACAACAGTTCAATAAAAAGGAAGTTTAAAATGTGCTGGTACATAGGGGTACATTGTATCCTTCAATAAACTATCTTCGAGATAAGCTATGATCTTGAAATTTGGACCACTTATTAAATAGTTATTCCTCCATAAACTGCAAAAATGTCATTAATATCGGAGTTTAATAAAATGGTCAATTATGACATTTAATTAAACTGTTTTTGTTTCCATTAGGAACTAAACGAAATACAAAAATACAGCCTCAGGTTTTTTGTAATTTTTACCAATTTTTATGTGAAATTGCATCAAATTACATACATCTTGAAAATCTATGATAAATTTCCCATAAGATAAGATGAAAATGTAAAAAGTGTCAAAATACATGTTTTACACATTCAGGAGCATTTTACACAAATCTCTCCCTGCTGACAAACGCCTGGTTTTGGTCTGACTGTACACAAATGTAGATTAGGACTGCTGCTGCCCTAGAAAGGCAGCCAAATCGACTATCTTTGTAAGCAAACTGAACACTGGATACATTATTTAAAAAAAACACTAGGAATTCCTTATAGCGATTCCATGGTTTATGAACATATTCAGGAACCACAAGTTTTAGGCAAAAATGTTCAATGCTTGCCCAGTCTATCTCCTGATTCTCCGTGAAACCTTTCAGAACTTGTTCCGTTTTCATTCTGACTCCACCAGCCTCATAACTTTGTTCATTGCATGGCTGAAGCCAAGTGTAGTGTGAGTGCCACAACAGAGTCGGCATGCAGGCGTTTCCAAGGAGTACATCTCAGCAAGCAAATTTGAAAAGCCCTCGTTGTGCTCTGTGATATCTGTCATATGCGTATCTATAAGCTTGTACACATCTTCAACGCTAATTCCTCTGAGAGATGCCAGTATTTCAAAGCCCATGTCCACCGGCATTGCTATGTCATGAGTTGTTTCTCCATAGATTGGCAAAAGAAGCAGGGGAAATGGAGCGTTCTGTCCCACATGCAGTTTCTGAACCATAAACTGGCCAACATCTTTCTTTGTGGTACTGTCTGATACATATGTGATCTTCCTACCCTTTTGATTCTCATCCGCGAGCTTGTCTTGACAAATCATGTTTAGTACCGACAAAACATGTCCAAATAAACAGTTTTGTAAAGAAAAATCCACATCTGTCCATAAAAACATGTTTTTGTAAGAACAAATTGTGGAGATGAAACTTGATTTTGTGGAAAGACAGCATTTTTGTGTACTTGACAAACATGGTTATGATGAATATGGTTTTGTAGTACAATACATGTTTCATATAGACAAACGATGTTTTGTGTTTTAAAATTGTGATTTACAGATACATTTGTTTTTTCGAGACGAGAAAAGACGGTTTTGTCATAGATTGTTGATGAGAAACAACACATCTTGTCTAGACAAAATACGTCCTGTCGCGTCAAACCATTTCATCCGGAAAAAAACGTCTCAACACAAACGTTTTTCTTGAAAACATGACAAAACACGTCTTGTCCCCAACAAATTGCGTTCTGTAAAGGCAAAATACAGTTATTTTTAATATAGAAAACATGTTTTTTTTTATTTAAAGACAAAACAAAATATTTCTTTTAGTCGTAGAAATAAAACACATCTGCTTTTGGCTTTATTAACAAACATGTTTTGTATAAACGAACATAGTTTAAACTTTAAAAAATCGTAATTTGCAGACAAATGCCTTTTTTGTCGAGGCAAAACGTGGTCTGTCGGTGTTTGTCGAGAAATAACATGTCTTGACAAAATGCATATTGTCTCTAAAAGTATTGTCTCGTCAAAACACGACAGGCCAATTTTTTTAGACAAATCACATATTATCCCCAGAAACCTTAGTCTAGACAAACCATGGCAAAACACGTATTGTCTCCAAAAAGCCATCACTTTTTTGTAAAGACAAAACCATGAAAACATTTAATTGTAGAGGCTATCATGTTTCGTCAAGATAAAACATTTTCTGTAGAGACAAAACGTGTTTTGTATAGAAAAGACAAAACTTGATTTTGTTTCTCATCCTCTTAAATCTTGGTCTCTTAATAATGGTTTAATAATTATTCAAAATGTTTTCATAATGTACATAGCTTCTTTGGTAAACGTGGCCTTTCTCCTATTCCCATTCCAGTCTATGATACGCTCATCCCCTCTGTAAATCACATCATTTCCTTAAATAAGTCGAATCTTAAAACTCTCAGTCGTGAATGTTTAAACCAATTTTACAAATCTTACATCCAACCCACTCTTAAATATCCTTGCTCTATTTATGGTATTCTGTTAAATGTAAAATTTATTACTTGTCAAAGCAATTTACTCTTCTACCTCGTCTTCTAATTATCTCAAGATATTCACTTGTTTTAAAATCAATAATAATGGAGACAAAAATTTGTTTTGCTCTCCTCTATTTCAAAAAGTGATCGTACCATTGACCACCCTTTGTACTCCACTCTCCCCAAACGTTACGCCTGTTCTATTGTCATTCGTGGCAATTGCAGATCGTCCTTCTTTGTTTTCCCTTGTGTTCAATGTCATGTATAGTACTGTATTATTATTGCAATTCAAGCGGATAAAACCCATGCAAGCTTCAGTAGCAGTTTAATGTACAATGGTAATTTTTCTATACAGTAGTTAATAACCACAGTGTCAACAAATTTGATATGCTTTACTCTATAAGTACCGTAATCACTTTCTGAAACGTTTCACTAGCTTTAAGAAATTAATAAAATATATAATAAAAACTTTTCATCTAGACTTACTTGTTTTATTGTGGCAACGTTTCACATCTTATCCAAGACGTTTCTTCAGGCTGACTGATGTTATTGTCAATATGTTGACCTGTGACCAGATGTTAGGGTCACAGGGTGAAAATCAGAGTCTCTTTGGAATTTTGGCGATTACCGGGCTGTTGCCACAATAAAACACGTAAGTCCAGATGAAAAGTTTTTATCATATATTTTATTATCAACTACCTGGATGAATGATAACTTACACAAACTTATACAGATGTACTAAATTATGGAATAACCTACCTCATAACTAACAACTAACTTTAATGATTTGTCTGTTGTTTCTTTTAAAAATACTTTAAGTTTATAATCTAATTCTATTATATATTAGTATAGGATAAGTTATTTAGAGTAGTTAGTTTATTTTTAATTATATTTTTTTTTATGTGATGTAACTGTACCACTTTTAGAATCAGTACACTAGTACTGAAAGTGCCTACAGTATAAAGAAAGAATAAATAAATAAATAAATAAAATAAAACTTGTATGAAACTAATATTTAAAAAATAATAATTTATCGAAAAATTAGATACCTAATTATTTATAACTGATATAATATGTTAGCAGTGTAGCCTATGTTATCTTTATTTTGATATCAAACATGTTTTAATCTATGTTACAATCAGTGGATTCTTTTCAAAATGCTAATTTTAAACATTTAATGCTTTTTCCTATGACACAGGATAATGACCTTTGACCTACTTTAACTAAGAAATTATTAAACAAAATCCAGTAATTTGTTATGTATGTAATTTATCTTATAAATGGTTTTTTAAGAAGTTCCAAACGGTCACCGCGTTATCTTAATATTTTACATTTAATTTTTGTCTATTTAATAATGTCCATCTCCAATTTTCTGGGTTCAGACCACAGTTTCCCATCCAGAGTTTAACTTGGTAGTACACACAATAAATGTGATATTCTGCTGCATCTGACGTTGGTGGAAGATTTTGTACTTTTATACATGAAATACCTTTGGAAACCTTCTCACAAAATTTTTTTCTTCGCAAGGAATCAAGACTATCCGAAACTCCCCCTCCATACAGAGAAGCTAAGTCTACCTCACACCGGCTTTTTGAATATCTTGTTTATCCTCGACTGAACAGAAAATGTCGGCTTGTTTTGTAAATACCTCAATTCAATGTTGCTATTTCCTTTGCCTGCAATTTTTGTCAAGAAGGTTAATAAAATGTTTTGTTGTCAACATTAGTCATAAAAATGTTCTTTTTTTTTACTTTAGAGGCAGGTTTTAAGTAAAATGGACTTTAACTCCAACGATTCCTTTGGAACGTTGTTGATGTGTTACATCTTTAACTGACGGACTTGCATATGCATCAAACACTACTGTAGGGATAGTAAACTTTGTTTTAACGTATGTCACATACTTGTCTACTATCTCTTCAAACGTTGTACACTTCGTCCATGGAATTCGGTTTAGTAATGATCCACCATTCAACTATGTTCTAGGGTTTCAACAGACTGCAGCTCTAACCTGCAATCTCTTCAAACATTTCACCCTTCGTCCATGGAATTCTGTGTATTAATGATCCATCATTCTAAATACTACATACTGGGGATTTAACAGATTGGATCACTAATCCCAATACATTGGTTTTTGATGGATATGCAGGTCCGTCAGTAACACATCAATGACGTTCCAAAGGAATTGTTGGAATTAAATTCTCTTTACTCCAAACCTGCCTCTAAAGTAAAAAAAATGCTTTTGTCTAAAGTTGACAACAAACATCCTGTTTGACAGGAAATGGCAGGCAAATGGAATAGCAACATTTAATGCATCAGATGGAGATGCAGACTTGTTAATAGTATCAACTGCAGTTAACTTTGCAACAACTGGAGTAACGTATGTCATTGCTGAAGACAAATGTATATTAGTCTTACTTTGCCATCATGCAAAACCTGGAAAAAAGGATCTGTATCTTAAGATAGAGAAAGCAAAAGCTAGATATCCGATGTGGAACGTACTGTTGTTAAGGTAACGTTTTGGTGAACACATTTGCCATATCCTGCCATTTATTCATCATCAATCTGCGGTTATGACAAAACCTCACGGTTATTCGAAATCTGCAAAAGCTCTGCTCTTACAAAGGCACAAACTGATGACATATGTACAAAACCAGCAAACATTGTCTGTTCAGTCCAGGATAAACGAGATATTCAAAAAGCGGGTGTGAAATAGACTTGATCTGTATGAATGGAGGAGGAATTTCGGATTATCTTGATTCTTTGCGAAAAAAGACATTTAGTCAGAAGGTTTCCAAAAGTATTTCAAGTAGGCCTATAGAAGTACACAATCGTCCACCAACGTAAGATGCAGCCAATTATCACATTTATCGTGTGTACTACCAAGTTAAACTCTGGATGGGAAACTGTGATCTGAACTCAAAAAATTGGGGATGGACATTAAATAAAGGAAAATTTAAACCTTAGACAATGGACTCGTTACAAGCTCTGGAATCTCTTCTAAAAGTTATCAGGTGTCAATGTAAAGGAGATTGCAGTTCTGTGTAGCTGGAATGGAATGTTCTACTACATGTAGTGAGTGTAAGGGTGTCAGCTGCCAAAATACAACAATTGTTACTAGTGAAATAGATTACCTTATAAGTTGGATTTGTGTTGAAAGTTCTACAGTATTTGCATGGAATTTGAGTGGGTAAACATTATTATTATCTTAGTAGAAACATGTCGATCCGACAGTAAGACGCAGGTAGCTGCGCACAGTATAGATAAAAGAAACTTAATCCTTAATACATTTGTATATGCGTTCATTAGACTAATATTATTATATGAAGTGTAAAATACAGTTGTAACATTTAAAGTAATTAGGCCTGGCTAGCAGCAGCAGTCGGTCAGTGTCACCAACTGTTCTTGCACTAGCCAACAAAACCGAGCTAGAATCCATTCTCCAACCGCCTAGGCCGGCGATTGAAGTGCAGCTACTGATCCAAAACTATACAAGCAAGATCAGCGACCATATATGAAGTGATTCTGCGGCGAGCTTGCTTTTATAATATTAACATCACCTGCTATGCAAATTTCACATTTCTGCGAGTACACCTGAGGCGAAAATCGCCGAGCGTAGTAACCTGAAGCGTTACTCGCAATTTACATAATCCTAGAATTAAAAATAATATATTGTATGTAGGCCTATACAGTTTTAACAGCGAAGAAAGCATTTACAATTTGATCTAGGTTCAACCTTACATTTATTGGACTAATATGTAAAATTAGACCGTGTTTATTATTAATCTGGGCTAGTACCAAAATAGTGAAAACTGTCCCAACTAGCCCCGGGTCTCCCCTATGCGATGTTGGGGATGGTCGAGCCACCATTGTTCATACAACAATCATGGCGCCCTCTATCGGCTTGCAAGTTTATTCATTGAGTTTTCTACGACCACCAGCCATACATCTGGCTTGTGTTTACTTTCTCTAATGTAAACTAATTCATGCATTTGTTCAGGTGGAAATGTTTTATCAGACATAATAGCATCCAATTATATTCCAACTCTTTAGTTTTCAAAAGGAATCAAGGTTGACCGGATCTCTATAAACAAACGTAGGTAGTTTTCAGGTGAGGCTAGGCTAGGCCTAGGCTAGTCAATCAGTGGCGACGTGTCGCCTTCACCACTCCTCAAGTTGGGTAGTATAATAGGCCTAGTAGGCCTAGGCCTAGTAGAAGTAGGGTAGGCAGGCAGGTCTAAGCTTTGCTTTCGATGGGTCCATGGTTGGATGTGTAGCCTAAGCCTAGACCTAGTAGACCTTGGCTCAGGCGTAAAAAATATTAGGGGCCTATGAACATTATCTAGACTATTTATATTGATAATGTCTGCAATATGTTGTGGATTTCTTGATGCAAAAAATTAGCCTGGTTTACAAAACAAACGATCTTGCCCCATTATTACGATGTGGTGCTGATCGATTACTTAGACTTGCATAAAAATGCCAACACCGTTTTTTAGACCCAGAAATTTGCGTCTCTATAAACAGCTTTTCAAAAATGTCGGTCTGTCTTTCTGTTGGTCTTGTCACGCACGTTTGTGACTATTTCCGTTTTGTTCTGTCCATATATAATTTCTAATATAACCAGCATTGTAAGGGTGTCACTTTAAATATCTACGAGACGTGAAACAACTAATTAATTATCAACTGGTAATACATTAACATTAAAAACTAAAACTGTATACAAATATATTATTTTTAATTGTATCATATGCAATTTGCGAATAACGCCTCAGGTACGCTCAGCGACTTTCTCCTATCAGGCGTAGTCGCAGAAATGTGAAATTTGCATAGCAGGTGATGTTAACGCTATAAAAGTAAGCTCGACGCAGAATTGTTTCATACAGTTGCTGACCTTGCTTGTATAGCTTCTGATCAGTAGCTGCACTTCAATCGCCTTGTACATACTAGGCGTTTGGATAATAGGGCTATTAGCCCGGGTCTGCTGGCTAGTGCAAGAACAGTTGGTGAGTGACACTGACTGACTACCGTACTGCTGCCAGCTTAGGCTTAATCATTTTAAATGTAGTTGTATTTCACACTTCAAATAATAATGTTAGTCTAATGCTTGAACGCATACAAACATATTAACGATTAACTTTCTTTTATCTACACTGTGCGCAGCTTTCCGCGTCTTATTGTCAGATCGACTTGTTTTTAACCTGTCTTCCGACTAATTTTCTTTTTCACAGTCTCTCATATTCTCCTATTTTAAAAACTTGGATTATAAGTTACATTTATGATTCAATTAGCCTCTGGATGCAGATTGTAGTGAGCAGGATAACTTTTAGTTTAAAAGATGCCTGGTTATTTTCGACATGCTTAAGCTGGATGTCTCTAGTCATCGATGTAGGACCCAGGTTTCAACTCCTGGATGTCCATATCATGACATGGCATGTGGAATCCCAACACCACTTTGGCGCATCATCCAAGTGGGGGCCAGTTTTTCTTTTGTCAATGTTGGTGCAGTATGTATGAGCTTGATTGTTGCTAAGCCTGAACTTCTTTATTTAAATGAAGTGCAGGTCAACTGATCATTTAATTTGCTAATTCAGGGCCATAGCATAGCATGTGGCAGATGAGGTGTTTGCCTCATCTGAAATCCATAACTTTCATTTATATTGTGTGTTTTCCATGGTTATTAAGTTTACTACATACCCAACATTTAGGTTACATGTCTTGTAACTTCTTTTTGTAAAAAATGAACAAACACATAAATGCTATTCAAAGTTTGGATTTTATTAACACAAAAGATGTTTGCGTGGGTTTTTAATAATCAAGGAGTTGGGCCTGATCATCCACATGATGACGGGCCCAATCATCCGTCAATCTACAAAACTTGCCATCAATATATTATTAAAATATACTAATTGTATACCTGCCAACTTTTTTTGCCGTCAGTGCGTGAGACATACATTCCCCGACGCCGGTGCTGGGCAACATATTCTCCGATTTCGGTCTGACAAACAAAAAAAAACGTCATCTGCCAATTTCGTCCTAATTACCATTGCTTTGGGGGTGGGGGGGGGGTCGCTTTACCACCGTATTTTGCTACGTTGTCTCGTGTATGAGAAAAACTATTTGCATGACCTCTCTATGCTTGAGAATTCTGCAAATAGGTGAGAGAATTTATCTATGCTTGAGACATCCTAAATAGGTTTTAATGTGTGAGACTCGTGCATTATGCGTGAGAGTAGGCAGGTATAAAAATGAAATTGACTGACCTGGAGATTAACCTATGTTATTAACAAGTTGATTAGTTTGACATAATTTATTTCAGATAGAAAACGATGGAAAAAACACAGCCAAGTAATCCATTTATCAGCCTGTGTTTGGGTATCAACCTTTGCTCGTCTGTCACAATTGTATTCCTCAACAAGTGGCTATACGTCAACTATGGATTTCCAAATATCACACTCACTTGCATACACTTCATGATGACTTCGCTAGGCCTTCACATCTGTCGACAACTCAACATCTTCTCACCAAAGTCTTTGCCGATCAAGAGCGTGTTACCTTTAAGCCTAACATTCTGTGGGTTTGTTGTATTCACAAATTTATCACTGCAGAATAATACTGTAGGAACTTATCAACTGGCAAAAGCAATGACCACTCCATGTATATTAACTATTCAGTCGCTTTGCTACAACCAAACTTATTCAACCAAAATAAAATTAACATTAGTAAGTACCTATCAAATACTCAGACATAAATTTAAAATTAAACTATCGTTCTCTAGTAAATGTTTATGTGAATTTGTTATGTATCACCACTGCCACTAAAAAATGCTGAGAATGAATAAAAACCCACCAGAGACTACCAGATCCCAATAAAAGACAAAATTGCAAATTACCTACTTGAATTTGCATAAATGGGAACTCAGGCATTAAGCATTAAAAATTCAATAGATATATCTATAGAACAATTACTATAATTATGACCTCACTTATAAAACTAAATGGGGCAAGGCATGGCAAAACCACCAAGTTGTCACACAGGAAGTTATTGAGAAATAAGCAAATAAACAACAGAAAATAAACAAATTCATATGAACCTTTTGTCTATTTTGGTCCATAACTTGGTTATAGATGTCCGATTGTGATAATTGACTCCTTATTTTAAAGCTTGCAGCAAGTGTAATATGGTTTCAATATTAATTCCATTTTTCAATTTTGCGGCAACTTGGTGGTTTTGCCATGACATGCCTCGAATGAATTTGGACAATGAGATAATGAATAAAAACCCTTTTCAAGTGGGTCTTAAATCAAAGTTGGTCATATTACACTATAGAAGAGGAAAATTGCAGATTTTGAAAGGGTTGTGTTTGAAACCTGTATCAAATATCACATTAAAAGTGTACCCATTCTTATAGGAATTTGACTGATCTTTTCATTTTTGTAAGTTTATTTGTATTGTTATTTCGGTTCCCAAGCTCAACCCTTTCAAAATCTTTAATTTTTCTACAGTATTCAAATTTTTTTGTAACTCCGAACATAGGTTTTGATGATCTTGTTTTAGTCATTTGACATTTTTGTCATATTATTGAAAATGTATCAACCTCTTTTAATTTGAGATTTATTGTTATTTGTTTTAGATACCAATAACTTTAGGTGTAATATTGAACTCTTATTATGATGTGAGGTTTAATGTTACTGGTACTATATATGCAACACTCGGGGTGCTTGTTACCTCACTATACCAAGTGGTAAGTTCAATTCTTGAAATGCTACAAAAATAGTAGAATTTAGCTTTTTTTTTGCTAAACAAGTGGTAATCGCTGTGTTGTGTGCTGGGCCCTGGTCTAAATACATTGCAATTCTTCTTGTTTTTTTTTTACTGTAGGGTCAAAATAAAAGTAAATTAGCACATTTTTTATTAGAAGTTGGTGATCTGTGCAACATGGCTCATGTGTACAGTATGTAAAAGAATGCATACACTCTGCGGAGAAGAGTAAGGGGCTGTCTCCTGGTGTACTACCCTTTCACTACCAGGCCACAACACAGTATCAGTAATGAGGAAAATGAGGTGGACTAGCATCTAATTTCATAAACTCCCCTGCATTAATTATAGACAAAACTCAAAATAGACAGTCTCTTTGAATTTATGAAGGTTTGGCATTTGTATTTATTTCATTGACTGTCAAGTTCTAAAGTATGTTCATGCGTTTATCACATCCTGCATGCGTGTTTTCAATATCAAAATCCGTAAACCACCAGGATGCAGTCACAGCTGAGCGCACTTATTTTATATTTGCATTCCTTGCTCCACATCGTCAAAAATCTAGAGATCACTAATATTGGAAGCAACACCCTTAGGTTGACCCCTGCCACACTGGGTTCGAGTTTCATAGTAAACATGCAAGTTGCCATTGCTTTCTTTGGCTAGATTTGGGATGGGACTGGATCAATATCATTTACATGTTTTCATTCTTGATTCCAAGAGTTTGAATAGAACCATTGGAATGATTATGATAAAATTTAACTAATTGTGTATTGAATTTGCACCAATTTTAAGAATGTTATTAAGCATAAGATCATTATTGTAGATATGTAAATATTATATATTATACAGTTGAACTTGCCTTTGTCAACTTTGCCGAAGTCGAAATAATTTTTACATGTTGAGTGCCAGCGACGAGTATACTTGCCAAACCAGGTGTTGCTGTGTGCACCAGTGATGAGTATACTCGTCAAAAATAGTGTACCTTTATAACGTTGCCCACGACACATGCGTAAATCATAAACTTATAACCTCTTCAGAGATAGTTCAGGGAAGATACTGTACATCTAGACGATGATGTTGAAATAGCTTCCGTTTGTTTGTTGTGTTTTATTGCAGGTAGTTTAAAAGATAACAAAGTGTGGTGGTGCCCTTTTGTACATAACAATCGTATTTCCAATACACGCGAGTAAACTCGCCACTGCCGTAGGCAAGAACATTTCTTTCCCAGTGCCAACGACAAGTATACTCGTCACCTAATATATTCCCGCCAAAATATTAGACACGCTTTTATGAAACCTTAAAAACTATATTTGTACATGTGAACCTGTTCTGGAACACGGGAATAAAACAGGAAAAGGGGTCTGGTATTCAGTGTGTTAATTAATAATTATTTTTTTGTGAATTTTCAATCCTCAGTGGGTGTCAACAAAGCAGAAAGAGTTTCAAGTAAATTCTATGCAGCTACTATATTACCAGGCTCCACTTTCATCTATCCTTATTTTAATAATCATTCCATATTTTGAACCAGTGTTTGGTGAAGGTGGTATATTTCAACCTTGGCCATCTGATGCAATTGTAAGTTGCAGCCTTTATTTTTTATACAATAACAATCCTATTACCCTTTGAAAAAAATAACACCCTGCCTAGGTAGGTCTACCATTTTTTAATAACTAGGGATATTTACCTAAAACCACAGAGCACTACCTAGTAAGGTAGCATATAATTACCATATCTATTGATGTTATTAATGCCTTAAGGTTCAGCATAAGTGTAGTGCCTTCCCCCTCTTTACCTCGGTTAGAAGCTCTTCTAAAAAATAAGCCCCTTCTTTAATTTTACATCAGTAAGTTCATTTATCTCGAAAACAAACCCCATCTTTTGGATACTAAATCCATAGTTTGAACATGTACTAAAATATTATGTAGCATAAAATGATGCTAATCTTAATTCAAGAGGCTCATTATTTATGAAAAGAATATCATTTGACACCAAATAATCTCCATAGTAATTTATACAGGGGAATTATGATGTGGCCAGATGTACAGTATTCACTTGCGATGTGGCCTCTACTTTAACCAAAAATGTAATTTACACTTTTTTTCTTTTTTTTTTAGTAAAATTTTATATTTTATTGTTTTGTTATTAGGAGGTTTTAACAAATCTTTAATTGTGGCAGAGCCAATCCAAATGAGACATAACTCGAAAAATCAAAAATTTTTCATGAATTATAAAATTACACATTAGTATCTTTAACATTTAAATTGTTAGTTTTGAGAAAACTGCATTTGGAAATTGTTTATAAGTAAACATTGACTAATCAAGGTAATTTTGAATTGACTTTTTAAAACATTTTTTGATTATATATCTGAAATTGTTAAGTCAGTTTGACAGTTGAATGTATAAACTGTAAGCTTTTGAAATAAAATAAATTTTGAAAAAATTAACCATTTTTAAATTTCTGCATTTTGTTTAAAATTAGCATTTGCCACTTGTGTCTCATTTGGTTTGTCTGTGCTACAATTGGTCAGTTTTATTGCAGTTAGTTTTGTAATGAATTAATAAAAAGCATTTTATTTTCTATTTTCCAGCTTACAATGTTAGCATCTGCAATAGTTGCTTTCTCTGTGAATTTGTCTATATTTTGGATCATAGGAAATACATCACCAGTTACGTATCCTTTGCTATTGTTTTTTTTATTTATAACAAAAAGTAAACTAGACAGAAATATTAACCTTCATGGTTCTGATTTAACACAGTAAGTTGAATGAAAATTAATAATTATAATGTATGGTATATCAGTTAGGAATTTATAAAATTATGCTCAAGGAAAGTTAAATTTTAAACATTGGATTTGATTAAATTTTGACACAAATATACAACATAATGTTAAACCAGATTCTGGGCTAGACCTACAGAAAGTGTATTATAGTGTTAATTTGAGATGACAATGAGAAGAACTGCCAGGGAAATGCAACAATGGTCTGTCTGATTTTGACCGTGATATATTGAAAAAATGGCAAGCTTCCCTAAAAATAGAGCATCCAGTACACTAAACGTAAAATTAGACTTGATTTTAGTATCATAACAATTTCTAATTCCTCTACAGTAGTAAAGCCTGTTAACGGTAGCACCTAACATCTAGGCTGGAAACTGTAAATGCATACAGTATTCATGGAATGTCTTGCACTAATTGAACCCATTGTTTGTAGACTAATTAAATAAGAAGGTTGGGATTATATGTAGACTGTTTAGTGAACAATCATACTGTTTCCATTATATTGGTTTTTTATAATAATATTGTAATAGAAAAAGATACTGTTAAAACTCTCGTAAGTGGACACCCATGAAAAGTGTCAACTTACCGGAGGTGTCCACTTACAAGAATTTTGGCCAGTAGAGGGCCAAACTTGGTAAAATCACAAATATGTACACTGTACTACTGTTATCCAATAATTCATGGCATTCTCAATACAAATTGCCTCTCAAATTTCTAGAGACTGCATTCTATGTTTTATTCAAAATTTTTTTATCAGTTTTTTAAGTTCATTTGGTTCCGTAATATTATTTTCCGCCGTCAAAATATAAGGAATTTGCAAAGAAACATGTATTCTTTGTACAAAAGTCAACAAAATTTTCCAAGATTGTTGTTAATGTGACTTAAATTATCATACAAAAAATATAAATTTTAAACTAAAAAGGATCTGCAGTAGGTGGCTGCTTATGAGAGGTACTTAATGCACTAATTAAGAAGACATAATGGACTTTTGAATGTTTTCTCTTATCTCTCTTGTCCGCTTACAAGGTGTCCACTCAGGGAAGCTCAACTGTAATTTTATAATGTAGTAGAACAATTGTATACATGTATTCTATTGTCCTTGACTAAGATTTAGATATAATATGGTTGGTCATTTTAAATTCTGTTTAACGTTACTTGGCGGCTTTTTCTTGTTTCATGATCCGTTGCGATTCAACCAGGCATTAGGAGTTTTTATGACATTGTCTGGCATCATTTTCTACACACACTTCAAGCTTCAAGAACAAGCAAAAATTAAACCACTAACTAAAGTCTGGTAAGAATCTAACATTTATTGATTTGTATTCTCTACTAACGATTCAATAAGTACAAGTTTTATTCTGTGTTATAGACTTTTACCATCATGTAGTTCATGAGTAGTTAAATTTTCATTTCATTTGAGCTTTATAAATCAACAGTGATGCCACAAAGAGGCAGAAATTGTTATTTGCACACACACAAAGGTGATAAAAGGGGATGTTATTTTTAAACTTGTGCAAATTAACATAGTAAAGAGCAGGTTCACCCAAAAAATTACTATTCATTATGTTTTAGTTAATTATAAAAAGTATATTCAGCCCTATTTGGGAATTTTTACGATTTTTTCCCCTTGAGTCTCATGCATTAAAAATATAAAAATAAATGCAAGATTTCATCCCTATTCATTTACACAGAAAATAGCAAAGTGGGTAATTTTTCATTATCAAATAAAAATAGCTACTTTACACTATATAAAAACATCAGAAATGAACAATTTTGGTTAAAACACACAAGAA
>JAOTQE010059394.1:0-18999 GCA_025631205.1 Nesometra sesokonis | reverse complement strand
GAAAAATTATGACTTATTGTGGTTGCCGTTGGCGGCGCTACATATATTACGAAAAACGACCATATAGAAGCGACTTGTAGCAAGTCTAACCTGTGTACTGAGAATACCTGTGTACTGAGAATGCCTGTATACTGAGAATACCTGTGTACTGAGAATACCTGTGTACTGAGAATGCCTGTGTACTGAGAATACCTGTGTACTGAGAATGCCTGTGTACTGAGAATGCCTGTATACTGAGAATACCTGTGTACTGAGAATACCTGTGTACTGAGAATACCTGTGTACTGAGAATACCTGTGTACTGAGAATACCTGTGTATAATCCAATGCTATTAATGTCTACTGCAATTCAGCCCTGGATTCAGGGTAAGGTTATCTTATCCATGGCCCCTCACATTTTGGAGACCCCACAAATTTCGACCACGTTTCAAAAACTGATTTGCTTTTGAATAGAAAAAGTCATTCATGAATTGCGTTAGGCTGTGTGCTTACGACTTCAAGCGAAAGGTTTGACCGGATTTGGGTGAGATCGCTCATAAATCCTTAAGCTCAATCCAGACTATCAAATTTATTTTACAAAAACCTTTGATGATACCCATATATGGTAATGATATATCCATGTATGGTAATGGTGTGACATCATGACCATATTTAGGCATGTGAACATTTATTTGTCAAATAAATTTGATAGTCGGAACTGAGCTTAAGGTTTGTTTTGTTTGAAAAATTGATCTATAGGACTGATGCTGGTGCCCAGGTTTTTATGGCATGCCAGCCATGGCTTAGTAGGCTCCATTATCCCCTACCTCCTGCTAGCCTCAATATAACTTGAGAACAATTCGTACATACACCATCTGGTAATTGCACCCTATTTTTATGCTTTACATTTTGACTATCTGACGTGACGCTTGGCTAAAAAGGCCCCCACATTCGATGTACCCCACAGTCTCCCACATACAAGTCATCTGCTGCTGCAGTTACTGCAGTAATCCAGTGCCATTATGTTTTCTTTGGTAACTACATTTTGGTTCTGGTTTTTACTCTTCAACACACCTAAAAGGAGAAAAGCAAGGAGGAGCTGATGGTTTTTTGGTTCTCATTGGCTTCTGAAGTAGCTTATGATTTTGTGCTTAATATATTCTTTATCTTTGATTGGTAGTTGATCTTTCGGAACGTTGTTTCAATTGTGTTGGACACACAAGGTCACATTTCAACATGTTATATATCAGTAACTCTCTTTTATCTACTGAATACACTGAATTACTGCAGTAACTGTAACAAGATCATTTTTTATTTGGCCCATTATTGTTTCTGGGTGAGATTCACTGTAAAGAAAGGTAAACACTGCAATGGCCCTGGATTTTAAAAAAAAGACTAGTTTACCAAGAACATTTGTTTTAAAGGTTAAATCTTACCCTTTGTTCACACTTGGGTTATTTTTCATGGTTAGTTTTAGCATAAGCTTTCAAAAAACTTGTAAAATAAACCATGTTACTTGAGATCACAACTCATGGACTGTGTAAGTGACCAATGATGGCCATTCTGTAACATGACTCAGGAAGATTTCACGAGTCTCATTGTCCACATTGGACTTTTTAGGCTGGTTAAACATTAGCTCAGTATGTTTTACTGGGCAGATTTCATTCGGAAAAACTAACTGGCAAACTGGGTTATAAAAGAGTGACATTTCCTATGTTCTCCGCATGAAGACTTTTTCCTTTTGAACAAACTAGTGAGTCTGTCAGTTTGATCACGAACCGCACCTTACTGAGCACACAGTTGAAAAAACTCACCAACTCGGTTACTTTCGGTGTCATCACTTTATTTCTAATTTTGTTTTCACCAAAAAAATTTCAAATTAGAAATGATCCAAACTCGACTTTGGTGTGCCCAATTATGTTTTTCAATCCATAACCCAGGGCATTAAATGACCGTTCGTTTAAGTTGAAGTTCGTATAGCCTTATTTATTGATTTGTATACTGGATAAAGACAAATCAATATCATTTAGAGTAGAGTATTCGTTTCCGCTAGCATGTTGGCAGTTTTCTTTTTAGCTTTGGTTTTCATTGAACCTAGATGGATTTACCTGTCCGAATTGCCAAGGTATGAGATTTGCTAGGGGCAGTAGTCAAATTAATTTAATAATATTCAAGTAAATCTGTTACAGTAGTTTGGATTCCTAAGAGAAATGTAACTGGCAAGTAATTTAATATTATTATTGGTTCCTATTTTACAAATTGGAACACTTGTGGTCATTAGAGTATGTTATAATGTACTGGTGTATAGGTTATGACAGTTTGTAAATGGGCAAATGTGACTTTACAAACCAGGGGTGGATCCAGGATCCAGCAAAAGTGGGGGGGGGGGTCCCATTTCCAGGTTGGTGTAGTTCCCGATTTCTATTTTGACACCCTAAAAAAAAGTGCAGGTTTTGGTACCCTCTTTACGTTATGCATGGCCCATATATATGTCTATTTTTTACTTTTAGGGTCAATTTTATACCCGGTGCTCCTAATATGGAAGCAGTTGGCACAGCGGTGGCGTTTCGGGCTTCCAATCACGAGGTCGGTGGTTTGAGACTCATTCTGGTCGACTGTTTGTGTTCCTAGGCAAGACACTTTATCAACGTTGCCTCTCAGCTCTCCACCCAGGAGTATAAGTGGGTACATGGGAGGTACAAATGCCATATGCGCTGATTACGGCTGCAACATTATGGAATGGATTGTATTCCATAGGTGTTTGTCCCAATGACTGGGAGTAATAATTGTGAAGCGCTTAGAGGCCTTGGCAATAAGCGCTATATAAATGTCACATATTATTATTATTATTAATATAAGGTGGGGTGCGCAACTTTATTTTGGGGATAATAGAAGGCATGTGTGCCTAAATCCGCCCCTGCTAACAGCTGATTATGAATTTTAGCATAGATTTGGAAATTGTGAAACAGACAGCATGATTTATGAATATTTACATTTTGTGTGAGTTGTATGGCAAGTGGTTAAGGCAGGAGAACCGTGAACCATAACAAAAACAAGAGCATGGGTTCAAAGCCCACTTACACAAAGGTTCTGTTAGTGGAACAAGTCTTCTTAGATAAGGACTGTAGAATAGCTTGGATAACATGCGTGCAGATACGATCTACAATATATTAGCTTAGCAACCAGGCTAGCCTAAAAAATTCAATTTTTACCATTTTTCTGTGTGAGAATAAATTTAAAGAGGTATGCATAAAACTAACCATGTAAATTGAATTTTGTAGGTAGATCTTGGAAAGAATTAATGCCCATTTAAGCTTAGCATTGAAGTTTTTTGGTGGACAGCAATGGCATATCTCAACAGTGACAAAAGATGTCAGAAAATATTATTTCATATAAGCAATCATTTGCAGTATACTTTAATTTATTTCCTCCTATTAAAACATGAATTACAAGCAGCCAAAGGCTGAAACCGTAGTCTTACAAAAAATATAGCATACACAGTTAAATATAGAACAATCGATTACTCAACAAGAATCAAGACAAGAGAGAATTATAAATTACTGTGTAAGATTTAGGTAATTATGACAACAGGTGATTTCTTAAATCGTTCAGATCTTCCAGAAGGAATCGATATGTTGAGGTTTATAAGTAAGGTTCTTACCGAGGGTAAACAAATTTTGTTAAACGGCCTTTCCCCCGTACTAATATGGTAAATTGTTATTTTAACGTACTTGGCTATTGCTAAACCCGCCGTCTTTAGTTTCTATATCATCCTTGGCAAATTTCCAATTTAAAAAAAAACGCATTCTCCAGAATATATGCTCTCTATACTTTTTATGAAAAAATCCAGTTTTTTCATGATTTTACCGACAAACGTTTATTTGTAAATTTATAAAATGACGAAAATCGTTTTAAACTTTCGATATTCGATTAATAGTGTCTGCATTATGATCCAGTGTAGAAAGTGCATCCAATAAACATTTTGTAGAGAAAATGTAGGTTTTTGACATATTTGATGAAAAATTTAATCAAAATGGATGCCATGACATCATGTGATGACTTCATTAGGCAAATTTTCAATGTTTCCCCTCCTACAATGGGCCAACATCTTGCCCACCCTAACATACAAAAATAATTTTGAAATAACATTGTTTAGTATTTTTTTGACATTTCTTTAAAAATCACCTAGTTTTTATACAAACTGTCCGGCACATTGGTGAGAATAGCAGACAATGGCTACATAATCTTCAGGATTTGTTTTTTACAACTTGGGGTATATGGCCAAGTAGTTAAGACAGAGAATTGTGAACCATAACTAAAACAACTTCATTGGTTCATGGCTTGCTCGCAACATGGTTTTGGTGGTGAAAAAAGTCTTCTAAGATGACTATAAACTGTAGGTCTGAACACAAATGGCTCTTGTGCACTATAAAGAACCCAGTATATCTTTTAAGATGTCGAGTTGAGGTTACCCCTATTTACTGGTTTACATCCCCGCTGTGGACAAAAAATTCAAGAAACAAGACATGATGTGACCCTTAGGGTCGTAGAAAGTCATATGGATGTGCAACATCTGGTCCACAGCACCTTGAGACTCTATTGTATAAAGTATTATATAAATCTATTATATAACAGACATAGACCCTTGCATTTGAATACAGTACAGTAATACTTGCATTGTAAATGCTCTGTCCAAGATGGAAGATTGGAATGAAATGAAGATTATTTATTTATTTATTTATTGAACATCTTTATACAGGATAAACATATCAGGAAGATGGTAATCCTGTTTTTCATATGGTCCTGTTTCTTACATTTTGATTTGGTACACAGCATAATAAAACATGATATAAAATACTTTAAAATACAATAACAATAAAAACATCTTAATCTACAAGTAATGAAGAAAATTGCAAAATATTTTGTAATTTGAATGAATAAAACTATATAAAATTTAGGATAAAATAGTAATAGGCTTACTACGAATACATAATGAAAGACATGAGATTTAAAATATCATCTAGGCCTACAATTAAAATATTTGAAATATTATTCATAATATTAAAAATTTAAAATTTAATAGGCCTACTACGAATACACTATACTAGATAAATTTAGTTTGATTTGATACACTGTATAATATTTTTAATCTCCAAATACTACTGCAGTGTAAGAATTATTTTGCTAGATATTTTCTGACAGACTAAATATCAATCTAAATACAGTTGTCAAGTAGCTTGATTGATTCATCATCAGCGTTCCATCAGTTTGAAATATAGAGATAAAAATAGACAACGTTATTACTCCCAATTATATTGGAATTATATTTGTAGAATATTTAAGATACCATCTGAAAAAAAAATAAAGTAATTTCCAATTTGTTATGTATTTCAAAACCATCATTACTTTCATTTTTTTATCAATTGATAATCTATTTTTAGTTTTTTTTTAGTTTTTAAAATAATTTACAAATCAAAATAATTATAATTATAGTTTATTAATAACTTTTCTTTATTGATTTATGGGATTTACCTCTCATTGATTTTTGTTATGATGTAATAAAAATATTTTTAGTAGGATCTAAACTTTTACATCAGTGGCATGCTAGGTGCACCCAAATCAAAATAAAAAAAAATAAAATACATCAAATATAAACAAAATGTAAACATTACAAAACAATGTACACTAATTAAAATTAATAAAAACTTGTTTACAAAAAAAAGCTTTACACAACAAGATAAAAATAAAATTTAGCTACTTAAAAGATCACACCTTTTTCTCCATAGGGATTTAGCTAAAGATTTACAGAATTTGGACTGAATAATTTCATCAAAAGTTAAATTTGCATTACCTAGGATACAAAGAATTTTATTTTATTTTCTAAATCTAAATACTGAAATTCATCATAGAGGTTTTTTGGATTATTTTCAGAAAGTTGATGATGAATTAAAAGAAAGTTTTTTTTTTATAAAAATATAGTTTACATAATTTTTCATTCAATAAGTACCATGTTGACTTGGGTATAAATCCACTCAACGTTTGAATTGTTTAATACATAAAATATTTAATGAGGTAAAAGATGTTCTTATTCAACAAGAGCCAAGTTGAATAAACCATCTAATTTTTCACCAACTATAAACTGAAGGTCCAGTGAACACAAATGGCTCTTGTGCACTATAAAGAACCGAGTATATCTTTTGAGATGTCGAGTGGAGGTTACCCTTATGTACTGGTTGAATAAACCATCTAATTTTTCACAGACTATAAACTATAGGTCCAAGTTGAATAAACCATCTAATTTTTCACCAAATTAAATACTCTGTACTAATGTACATTTTTTTTATCTTTTTATACAACACTTGACTGAGTTTATGGTCCAGTGTGTATATTTTCCATTTCATATACTGGTGCTAGCCTAGTCTACTTTTTTATTCTCCATCCTCCGAAACCATTTAATAGTATTTTGTTATTGTGCATTAGTAACTTTATCATGCCATACTAGTTTTGATCGAATGCCACGTGACCTATAGACAGCCAATCAAATAGCTGGGATATACACAGGTGTTGTATAATAAACTACCTCCCATTACTCTGTAGGAAGTAGTAACCCATTCTAAAACGCAAAAAAATGATAACCCAGTGTTTTTATTATTATTTTGTTATCATGAATTAGGAGCTTTATTAGGCAATAATACTTTTGGCCAAATGCCACGTGACATATAAACAACCAACCAATCAAATTTCAGAATATAAAAAAAGCATTGTATTATAGACTATAATCATGTAGGAAATAGTAACCACATCCTAAACACACAATCAAAGAATAATAACCCAGTGTTTTTATTATTATATTGTTATCATCCATTAGTAGCTTTAGTATGCAATAATACTTTTGATTGAATGTCACATGACCTATAAACAGCCAATCAAATAGCTGGAATATACACAGGTGTTGTATAATAAACTTTAATCATGTAGGAAGTAGTATCCCATCCTAAAAACACAACTAAAAAATGATAACCAGTGTTTTTAATATTATCTTGTTATCGTGCATTCGGAGCTTTATTGTGCAATAAAACTTTTGATCGATTGACACGTGACCTATAAACAACCAATCAAATTTCAGAATATAGTGTTGTATTATAGATTATAATCATGTAGGAAATGGTAACCCGTCCTAAACACACAAAGAATAATAACCCAGTGTTTTTATTAGATCAATTGTTAATTATTTCATTATCATCCTTAATGATGACACAATAAATGTTGAAATAGTAGATTCAACACTATAGAATGTATAGTATACACTATAGAATGTATAGTATACACTATAGAATGTATAGTATACACTATAGAATGTATAGTATCACTATAGAATGTATAGTATACACTATAGAATGTATAGTATACACTATAGAATGTATAGTCATTAAGTTAAAATTAAATTCTTAATAGATCAACTTTGTCTACAAGATATTTCATAACACTAATATACCATGACAAGTGGCTCATTGATGAAAATCAATCAATTTATTAGCGTTCAGTTAACCACTTATGATCCTGCATCTGAAAGAGTGTGTCACAATTCCTATATTGATTTTGTTTCAAGTGAACAAATTACTTGCCATATCGTTTAACATTAAGTTATTATTATAAACTAGCTTTATTACAATGACGTGAGTTTGTATTCAGTTGAACGAAATATAAGAATGAATTTTTTCTTCTCCCACGTTAGTGTCTTAATTGATATTTCGTTTCCGAATTCCACAATGCGTTGTTACTATGACATCAGGATATTCTTTATTATGAGAAATTAAAAATAATTGATGGCATTGTACCACAATTATATATTTTGAAATATACCGTTTTGTTTATTAGGTATTATAATTCTTGACGTCAATTTGACGAAGATTAAAAATAACATAATTTGCGTGTTAAAAATGTTGTGTGTAAATTTATCCAGAAGTAGAATTTATGAATAAAGAATGATACATTTTTTCCTATTTGAATTAAATTTCATTCTTGTGAATAGCCAGGTTGGATGCAGACTTTTGGTCTCAGATCGCCTTCTTTGTAAGCGATATTATCTAAAAATCAAGAAGAGTGATCATCGATTGAACAATCTACTTATATCTGCTCCATCTCACAAGTATCAACTAAGAAACACATTATCTTTTTCATTACTTAAAATTAAAACAGAGATCAAAAAATTCATACTCAATTATGGGGCATATAACTATTGGTAATTTGTTCATTGCTGGCCACTCTCTGCTGTTATTGAATATGATGTTTATGTAAATGTATAATCTATGTCGCATGTAACATCCAATCGACAGTCAATATGGTTACAATAAAGATAATTTGATTTGATTTGATTTATTTTTAGTAATACATTAGGATACAATTTGTATAAAATTGCCTCTGTATACTCAATGTACCCCTTAAAAACAAGCCTTTTCCTTACCAAATCGAGACCTGATTAACTAATTGAAAGTTCGGCTATGAAAATGTTGTTTTTATTGAACTATAGTAGTAGTAGTCCACATTGTATTATTTTTCAGAACAGGGTCATCATTTCCATTTCGTTCTCATTTATTATGTGAGTGTAATTTGTTATTTCAACCAAATTAACAACCGTATACTTACAGAATATTAAATTTGCTATTAAAACTTTTAATGGTAAGTTTAATATGATGCTAAGCTCTTTATAATGAAGATATTATGAACAAGAGATAAATATGAAAATGAAGACACTATCAACGACATGAGGTTAAAACATTATCATCGCATTGTTGAAATTGCATCTACTGCATTTCACGCCTGATCACTTTCAACACAAGAGAGTTCATTCACTAAAGTAATTTCTTATTTTTAAATGAAACTCTAAATCTCTAGCTTTGAAACTGATTCCATTCTTAATGTTATATGATAGGAGTTGAACTGGTTTTATTTTCCTGGGTTTAGTCATCAATCCAATGTGATATGGAGGTCATCCAGTGGAGGTCATCTATTCATATTATTTTAACAGCTAGATAGTGAACTTCCATAGAATACATAGCCCCAAAGTGCAGTTCCATGGAAGCGCCTACTTTTGAATGATCTATCCGAAATCCAACAAGTCAAATCGTGTTCGTTTTAACACCGTTGCTACGACAAAGTTATGCCCCCAATCTTTCATAAAAGTTTTAAATTTATCAATAAATGCAAGTAAATTTAATCCAAAATATATTGTATTTAAATTTCTAAGTATAATTCAGATCTGCCATATTTATCATTTTATTACTTCCAAACATTCAACAAAATGCAAAATAATAACGGAATTGATTTTGAAGTTCCAGGCAACTCCTGGACAATCCTGGAGATTTGTGAGCTCTGGTAATGATGTAATGTCTAGGCTATTCTTTTCATAACGTGTCGTTCTTGCGCATGGCGCACATATCGCTCATTAGTTCACTGTTGGTTACTAGATTTAGTCTTTTCACAAAAGCAAATCAATATTTTTTAGGCTCCACCCAAAAAATCTCCTCTGTTCTTATTTTGCATTTTTTTATGCTTAGAGGTAATAAAATTACTTATATTGATAAATCAGTATTATATGTTTATAAATTTTAAAATAATATAGTATAATATAGAATGTTTTTAGTAAAAGTTTTAGTAAATTTTTTGAAAAAATAGAATTCTGAAGGTATGGGCTACCCTTGCCTTGGAGAGTGATGTAACTTTTTAGTCAACAGTGATATGACACATACAGTAGTTCTCTCCCAAAATAAAAATTAAAAAATAATGAAAAAATGTGTGCCTCAAAAAAGGATATGGACGCGGACGACACACTTGCTTTTATTTTACTTTTAGCTAATCGAAGCAAGTGTAGGTATCTTAGGGTATGTTCAGACTCAACGATTAAACGTAGCGTATTGAACGCGGCGTACGATAATTTGTGTCTGAACTAGCCGGCGATTATCGCAAGTCACTAATCCAGAGCGTAACTTCAGCTTCCTGCAAACCCCGGTTTAGCGTAAGCTACGGAGCTATGCCTCGTACACCTGAATGGTTTTGTCCTTGTGTTACGCGTTGTCCAATCACAATTTGCAATCTGTCTGCATTGGCCAATCAATTACGGATCACTTGTCATAGAAAAACTCACTAGCGGCAATTTTGAAATTGCCTATGACTTACGCAGCACCTTTTGTCCGAACACCTTGGTCATTACGTCGCTGATTAGCTTGCGCCTTGCTTAGGCTAAGCTCTGCTTAAGCCATGAATCTGAACATAGCCTTAAAGGAACGTGTCGATCCAGCAACCTTCAGCTAATGAGTCTCAAGACCACTATAAATTATCTTCTTTAGATAACTTGTCACATCATTAGTGATTTGCTATTGTTATTTGAGCTACTGATTCAGATGATGCAAAGACAAAAGCAGTTTGAATATGAATAAAACCCATATAATCTATCATAATTTTGCATATTTCTGGATTAGGTAAATACAATGCAAAATTGTTGGGATAAATACAGGGACTGATTTGTGTAAGGGGAGGGGTGTTGGTGCATCCAGTGTTGCCCCTCCCCTTAAAATTGGCAATGTGAAGTTTTTAACTATTATTTTATATTATGTGTATCCCCTAAAATTGACCCCCAAAAATTGAAATGGCCAAAAACATGCAAAATAGAACAAATAATATTTATTTTATTTGCTTGTCAAATTGAAAATGGGTAGCACTCCCAACTTGGTCGGAAATAGTGCACCTCAGGGAGGTGTTTATTTTTGGTACAAAGGATTGGGCTATACAGTCACATAAATGTCTGAAATGTTTTCAGTGTAGTTCTGTGTAACAGAACTACACTGAAAATATAAGTTCATACTTTATAGTTGACAAGACTGCAGTCAAATAATATTGCAGGTACATAGGTTACTTATAGATTGATTAATGCTAAATATTAATGAAAATTAACTTTAGCAGTCTTCCAGTCTTTGTGATTTAAAACATTCTAGGGACCCTGTGAAAATCATTATACTGTACAGTTACTGCAATGATCTATTAAGTCTATTGAAGTTACTGCATTAATCCAATGCCATTATGTCTCTTTGGTCACTGCATTGATATAAAGTCTCATATGGAGTAGGCCTACTAAAGATCCATTTATTTTCACAGCTCTTTTTTTGTTACTCAGCTTTCCATAAACACATAGATTTAAGCTCAATCCAGGCTATAAGATTCATTTGATGTAAAACTTTGATTATACCCATATATGGTAATTATATTTCTATGTATGGTCATTGTGTGACATCATCATAACCATATCCACGTTTTTTCAAAGAAAATTTGATAATCTGGAGTGAGCTTTATCATTAATAATTACGTTAAACTCATGATAGTAATCTGATCAATACCAAGCCTATGGAGACCCATTGTTTGGTCCTGACATAACCAGAAAATTGCCCCACATGTACGGACAGAAACCAGTGGCGGCGCTACGGTCGGGGACCTTTGGCCCCCGTCGGGTACAAATTGCAGGTTTTGTCGGGGACGAACTTGGTTTGTAGGGGATTGTCCAGACAAGCCCCAATCATACCAAATGGTCAAAAAAAGTATGAAAAATATGCCAAATGGCATTTTTATTTTTGCTTATCAAATTGAGAACCAGGAACATGCCCACTTTAACCATGCCCAACCTGTCAACCTGTCGGGGGTGCCTTCCCTGTTGGGGGTATTGCCCTGCTGTTGGGGAAGTCCTGTCACCTCCGCTGACAGAGAAACAGACAGACAAAGCTCATTAAAATACCCATTCCAACATCAGGTGTGTCAAGTGTAAAAATAGCTTATCAGTTTTTAGAAATCCTAAAATTATCTACTGAGAGGTGCCTTTAACTTGTACTGTAATAAGATGCTACATTTGATGTTGTTTTCCATAATTCTCCAAGTACAGATTCTATTACCCTGAAAACATTAAATATTTCCCACTCAATACTCAAGGTGGTAATTTGTAGGATTTCTGGATTTTGTTTGTTAGCCGGTTTATTGTTAAATCTAATTACCACAACGTTTCCAACATTGTATTTTTCTTCTCAACACAATAAGAATTGTAGCGTCTGTTTTGACTTTTGTAAATCAATGCTCGTAAAACCTGGTAAATTAGCGCAGAATCCTATGTCAACCATCAGAGGCAAAAACGTCAATACATGCAGTTGACGTCATTATACAAGAGTTGTTTAGCCATCTGATTCGCTTTTTAAAAATAACTTGAAAAAAGGATAGCGCTAAAGGTATAAATCAGTTCAGAGATTTAGATATATTGATGTGCAGCAATATAGAACACATAACATATATGTAGTAGAGTGGATCAGATATTAGGAAAGGTGAAATAATAAATGTTTGCTGTATGCTGATGTGATATCTCTATGTAATCTAATAACAGTATAATAGATGTAAGCCTCACTTTCATGTTAATTATCAAGATATAAATTGCCGAAATGACATTAAAGAAATCTGATCTGAACTTATATTATATATTTTATCCACATGTTTTAATTATGAATAGAAGAATTTTTAAACACTTATTTTCAACATAATTTATTACAAATAATTTATGGTTTATTTTATTTTTTCAGATAAATTGCTAGTGGCATTGTTTATTGGTGAATGAAAACGGAAATCGATATTTTTTTTTCATTTAAAGGTATGTGTAATTATTAATATATTGAATTGCATATAAGATATGCAGTTGAACCTCCTGTGCGGACACATAATGGACACTCTTGAAAAACGCATTTGCTCTTCCTATTTAATCAGTGAATTTTGTACCTCTAGTAAGCGGACACCTCCCATAAGCGGACGCGGGCACGTTTTGTCTTAAAACTTAGATTTTTTGTATGTTAATTTACCTCCCATAAGCGTCTCTAAGTGCTTCACAATTATTACCCCTAGTCATTGAAGCAAACACAGATGGAACATGATTCATTCCATAATACTGTAGCCATAATCAGAGCATATGGCATTTGTACCTCTTAATGGATAAGGTGTCTTACCTAGGAACACAAACAGTAGACAAGTGCAGCCCTTGAATCCCCGACTTTGTGATTAGAAGTCCGAAATACAACCACTGTGCTAACTGTTTTTAATATTAAAACTTGTAATTTTCGCATTCTTTGTCAGTTTTGTGAAGTGATATTTTCTAGGCTCTCTGCACCCATTGCACTTTTTCCGGTCAAACCAATCAATTCAATTCAATTCAACATTTATTTCTCTTATATATATATATATATATAATATACAGTATATTAAACAAGAAAATTACATTATAATAAGAGGGGTGATACCCAGAAAGCAGAGCTTGTGGAGGAGTGGCCAAAATAAAAACTAAGACAAGACAGACATGAAGGGAAGGCTACTAGACAAGCGAGACAAGAAAATAATGAACAAAACGGGTTACAATGGACAAGAAAAACAGGACAAGAAAAAAGAAACAAAGTGGATGCTCAGTCACATATAACATAACAATAAGAATTTAATTGAGATATAGTTAGTACCAGAAAGTAGTGAAATCAGGGGGATATTAAATATAATGGGATAGGAGGTGTTTCTTCAGTCTCAGTGAGAATGATTTCTTTGAGCCAGAGTTAATAATGGAATCGGGCAAGTCATTCCAAAGTTTAGGCCCTGTGAATTGGATGTTGTGTTGAAAAGAGGTAGTTCGGTGAGGGGGAATATGAAGTTGGTTACAGTGGCGAGTGTTGTGAGAATGAACATTACTATTAAAATTAAACAGTTGCTTAGGATTGGACGTAAGAAGGGAATTTACCCACGAGAAAACAAATTGACAAGTTTGTTAGTTTTACTGTCCAGTCTGAATTAGGCTTTAAATATACCATTAACCATTCTACAGCCCATTAATAATTCAAGCTTAGTGTATTTGACCAGATGGGTATTCCATTTGAAGTATGCAGGCCTAATGGGTTTTATTCCATTTAAATTTGTATCAGAATTTAAATTACGGTCATCTTAATGTTGTTATTTTAACATCAAAGAGAAAATCGTAATAAATGTGGTATTCAGTAATTATGAAAAAATTAGATCGGACAATTGGATTAGTAACTAAAGATGATTGTTGCGGAAACGTGTGTATAATGACAAAGATCTATTGTGGAATTAGATTTTACAGTAAATCCGGAAACCTTGGATAAAGCAGTGCTTGGCAATTACAGGAATAAAATTGGATTTTAGAGGATTAGTATGTAAACAAGATTGTTGCTTTAGCGTGTGTAATGACCTGCAGATTTCTGTGACGTGTTATTTTAACATCAATCCCGAACACCTTGGAATCACCGGTACTAAGTGATTACAAGCATCAAGTTGGATTTTATACGATTTATCTTTAAACACAATTGTCACAACAACGCGTGCATAATGACGTGAGTGCCTTTTGCAAATATCCGAGAAGGTATTGACGATGTTAATGTGTGATAACTGTGGGCAACTAAAGAATTTTAACATCCAAAATGAGACCCAAGATAATAGATTGATTAAATCTCAAGAGGAACATTGTCAACTACCTTTTATACCTCTGTAATGGATCATATCAAAAACTACAGTTACTCTACTCCAGTACTCTATTGCTCTTAATGTTAATACAATAATCCAGTGCTATTAAGTTTTCGTTTTTTTGTTCACAGCAAGTCATGTGGTTTTCAGGCCCATAGCTAGGGGGTTCCTGAGGTTCGTACTAATCCCCCCCCCCTTTTCAGCGAACCCCCTTAAAAAACGAACCCCTTCCTATTTTCGCATCGATAGTCTGTATTACTGCACTTGCACTATTCTAAAATCACCATTCATATCAGTTATATTATAAATAATATGCCAACTACACATTGTTAGCATGCAGATAGGCTCCGTTCCCCTGGCCTCCACAGGGGCGTTTCCCTTGATCCCACCGGGACCCTTAGGCGAACCCCCCTTTAGGAGTACCTGGTTACGGGCCTGGTTTTAAGGTCCAGTTTCATTCAGACCTTAAAACATTTGACTGATTTTCCATAATTTTTAGACCATTGACAATTTAAACATTATAATAGGAGCAAAAGGATGATAAAAATTCAAACGCCAAGTGCCTGAAATTCTCGCGAATGCAGCTTTAAGTGCTTAAAATTTCACTATATACAGTCCTTCTTTGCTAATTTTTGCGTGTTTACTAAAAATCCACAAAAAATCTTGATTTGTTGTTTCCAAGTGTTTAGAGAATAACAGAAAAGTTGACCATGGTCTTGCTAATATTTTGCGTCTATGAAAAATCAGTGAAACGTGAAGCCCCACTATAGATCATACACTGAACAGCATGCTTTCCAGAGGCCCCCACAGGCGTATGCGACCATGGATCTTCACCGAAACTTAAATAATTGTTTTTGAGGTCATTTTCAAACTTCCCTTAAAATTTCGTCAGATCAATTACTTTTTAAGTTATGCTGCGAACAAGCACACACACACATACACACACCCACAACTTGAGTGAAACAGAGCTCCAGGATTGTCCTGGAGTCTCCAGAATTTTTAGATCATCTTCCAGGCTCCCGGAATTATCAAATTTTTTCCCGGATACTCTCCAGGTTTTGACAAATTTTCACAATTAGTGAAATTTCGCATATTTTTTACCTGTTTTTTTTTCTTTAAATATTGGTTGACAATAAGGAAATGTGAAGCTTAGCAGTGTTTTTGTGAAGATTAATGGGTTATCTTAACAGTGAAAAAATATGTCAGAAACTACTGTTTCATAGTTGAGCTTTAAAACAATGGTATTGTCCACACATTTTATGAAGTGTACACATTATAAATGTTGAACGGATGAAAATCTCCAGGAATTCTGTTTTTATAACTTGAGACCTCTGATGGAAACATAACCTCACCAACTTTATTGGCGGATGTAATAAACAAGAAAAAATATTCCAAAAATATAGAAAACATTGCATAACACTCCAATTTATAGAATGACCTATAATGAAATATCTTCATGTTTCTACCGTCATTTGAATTATACAGTAATGTAGTTTTCTATCCAATATCAAATATTAATTCATGTTTGTTCTAGTTTCATTTAAAGTATGGTATGTTAACATGTATAATAATTTAGAATTTTTCCATTTTTCCAAAATTTATAGCATACTGTATGTATGAAAAGTATAAGAAAATACAATTTATTTATACTTATGTTTGATGCTACATTAGGGACAAACTTAAATGGAGGCATATCATGGCAAATCCACCAAAATTGAAAATTGAGTTAATGTTAAAATCATAGTATTTTGTAAACTTTAAAATGAGAGGTAGAGTGTCAACATTGGACATCTATAACTAAATTATTGGACAAAGTATACACAAATTTTGTTTGTGTTTTTTTGTTGTTTATTTGCTTATTTCTTAAAAACGTCCTCGACAATTTCATGGTTTACCATGAAAAAGTTCAAATTATTGATTCAGTTTACTTGTTTATGAAGTATAATACATACTCCAAGCAATGAGAGCCATCAAGACAGATTTCAATATTTCGACCTAAATTATGTTATCATGAGGAATCATTCTTGATGATGGCATAATTTATGTTGAGATATTGAATTCTGTCATGATGGCATGTATTTCATTGCTTGGAGTATGTGTTATACTTTCTTACTTGAAGTTGATTAGTGGACCTTTCGGATTTACTTGTTTTATCATAGTAGTAATTCTGTAGTACTGTTAATAGTATGTTTCTTTATGTGCATTATGCTAAATCCTCAACTCGTGCATTAAAAGTACACAGCTAGTAATTTAAGAAAAGTAATGTTGGAAGGAGTGGATAATAAAAGGGCTGTACTGAGGTCGTCTATGTGATTTTTATTGGCAATGTGTTCCATAGAGAAACTGCAGACAAGCAAAAAGAAAGATTTTCACAAAGCTCTGTTTAAGGGTTAACCGAATTAATGAAGTAGAGATGTAAATGCTAAATCTTCAACTCTTGAATTAAAGTACACAGCTAGTAATTTAAGAAAAGTAATGTTGGAAGGAGTGGATAATAAAAGGGCTGTACTGAGGTCACCTGTGTGATGTTTATTGGTAATGTGCTCCATAGAGAAACTGAATGCAAGGAAAAAGAAAGATTTTCACAAAAGCTCTGTTTAAGGGTGAACGAAATTAATGAAGTAGAAATGTAAATCTCAGAAATCTCAGGAACTTACAATTGATTAATAAACTTTGTCTTCTCTGTTTAATATACTCGATAACTGTTATCGTTCTCTGCCCATAAAAGAATAAAAATATGGAAGCTTATAATCTTTTACATAAAATATATAATTTTTTAATGTAATTGGATCAAATTTCAGGAAGAACAATCCATAAAAAAATCTCACAGGAATACGACAGCCGGAAACAGATCTGATATTACGGATGCCTACGTAAGAATTATAGTCGCTCGCAACGTTAAAGTGCAAATTAATCATGATGTGTTTGCCAGAGCATTTAAAACGTCAGTCTTATTTACGCTACATAGTGTTGTTTCTGACAGATTTCCTTGAAGATTATGTAGTGCATAAAACCTATTTTTCTGTTTTATCTAATTAATATTCATAGACAACCATTTACTAATTTATTTTATTTTAATAAACGTTTTATATATTTATTTTAGCAATATAATTCATAATTAATTTTTATAACAAAATTAATCAGCCATTGAAAAGAAATTATAAACTTTATCATTATATTTATTTTGACACCCTAAATAGAGTAGTACTACAGTATAATGCTTGCCTTACAACAATAGGTGGCAGCCTTTGTTGTCACATTAAGGTCATTTTATGCCTGAATGATTTTATAATCTTATGAATAGGCATCTTGCAATGAGACATTTTAAAATATAACTTGACATCAGAATGTACTAATAACATGAAATATCACATGTTTCTGTAAAATTGTTACTGAACTTCATAGTTAATTTCAACATGAATTAGGTAGGCCAATTTATGCTCATTATGAAAGTTTTACAAAACCTGGAGAATTTCCTGGAGAAAACTAAATTCTGGGAGAAAATTTAATAATTCCAGGAGCCTAGGAGATGATTCACAATTTCTGGAGACACTGTCTAGGACAATCCTGGAGACTTGAGAGCTCTGCAATTTCAAGTGCTATTTCCTTAATATAATATATTTCTTCAAAATGAGCAAGATATTTTATTTTCAAAATCAGTTTTATGTGGTTTTTCAGATGGCAAGACATTTACAAATGCTTTAAAATTTTGTTTATCATTACATTTTCCAATGACAATCTAAATAAATAATTCACTTACTCAGTGACAGAAATTGGACAAACAATTTCTGTCTCTGAGTAAGTGAATTATTTATTTATCATCATATTCCAGAGACCATGACTAACATTTTTCATAATGACAATCTTAGTTAGACTTGATTGTGGTACTTAACTTATAAATGACTGTTAGTTTGAGATATACCAGGTCTGACAGGCCTATATATAAAGCAGTACTGAACAAACAATGGGTTCTAATGTTGACAAATTATGTTGTAGATTCCACCTGGTAATTGGGATCAGCTCCAATATGAAGAACCAAGTCATGCACAGTTGGTTCTAACATTGTCTAAAAATTTGAAATAAATCAGCCCAATATAAATAGGCAAATATACAGAAAGACAGACATAGATCATTATGGTACTCTCTATCTGATGGATGAATGTAATAAATGTGTGACGTTCACGTATGGTTATTAATTCCCACTATATTTGACGCTGTTCAAGTGTGCCTACTTGAGACTGTATTTAGTACTTTCTAGATCTGGATAGGAATGTGTTTGAGTTTTTACTAGCCAGACGGATTTGAGATGGAGATGTTTGATTTTTTGTTTGATTGAGTCATATAATATTAAAGTTCTTATTTATAAAGTCGTAGGTGTAGTTGACAGATTCATGAATATCAGAAAGGCTGGTGGAATGAAAAAGCTGGATAATGACGGCGACGATGACAGCGGAAATGCGGGGGGGGGGGGGGGGGGGGGGGA
>JAOTQE010059383.1:0-19002 GCA_025631205.1 Nesometra sesokonis | reverse complement strand
AAAAAAACGTTTTTTCTTCTTTGCACACGGAATGGATTGCGTGTTTTGGAACTGTTTTTTTGATCGGAATAAAAACGGTTTTTTTTTAGTGTTGCCATTTCTGCTAGTAAAAAAAACGTTTTTAAAAAACCGTTTTAAAAAACCGTTTTTCTTACGAGCAGAAACAGCCCCTCAGTCAACAACAAATATGAGTTTTTTGCCAATTTATTTTGTTACAATATATTCATTTTAACATTCTCAACGTGAGCAACAATACATGTGAATTTGATTACATAACAGTAACACAATTAAAGCACAAGCCCAGTGGACCACTTGAAAAAATACTGACGAATGACCATGAAAACCTTGGTTTTGCTGCTTTTGATAATTTACTCTTATACAAATTAGCATTCCCATTTTGTTGTTTTTGAATTTTCAGAGTTTAAATGGAATATATATTAACCATGTTAAAATCTCGCCTATTAAACCCTATGAAATCAAAGAAGGAGATGAAGTCCACCTCGGAATGCCCTCCAAAGCAACAAACTCAACAGATTTTATATTTAAATTTACTAAAAAACAATTAAGTTCAGCAGAAGTAGAAACAATTTACCATCGGTTGAATCCCCGTTCCAGAGTAAACAAAAGCCCTAAATACTCATCTGGTGATAAACGGAAAAGAGAGTTTTCGCAAAACAATTCACATACATTTGATGCATGCACTAATGATGAGTCAGCAACTTATGGAATTGACGTACCTAGTACATCAAGGAATGTAGAAACATTTAAGAGAGCAAAGTTAAAAGCTGAGGAACAATCAAAACGATTAGAAAATGAAAAGAAAGCTGCAGAACTGAAAGTGAAGGAAGCAGAGGAACGGTTAAAAGAAATGATGGAAAACTTCTCAAAAGAGAAGGAAACTGTAAAAGCTCAATATCAAGAAGAAATGAAATCAAAAGAAAGTAAACTTTTGGAAGAATTAAAAGCGGAGAGAGAACGGTTAGAACAGGAAAAAAAAGAAATGGAAACAAAAATGAACGAGAAATTTCATGTAGAAATGAAAGAGAAAGAAAGTGATCTTCTTGAGAGATTAAGAACTCAACATGAAGAATTAATGAATGAGAAGAAAAAAATACAATGTCAATTAAAAAAAGAAATGGAAGAAAAGTTATCTGAAAAGGAACAAAATATTGTACAATTGCAAAAAAATATGCAAGAAAAGCTTGAAAAAGAAATTCAGGATAAAGAACATGAAATGATGCAAGAGTTAAAGAGACAGAAAGAAAATCTTTTGAAAGAAAAAAGAAATGTTGAAGAGGAACTACAAAATGAATGGAAAAGGAAAATGGAAGAGAAAGATCTAAACCAGCAAACATTACAGGAAGAGATGAGGAAAGACCTTGAGACAAAGATCAAAGAGAAAGAAGAGCAGATGCTTAAGCAGTTATCGATGCAGAAAGAGAAACTGCTTGCTGAGAAGAAGTTGGTTGAAGAAAGTCTGCAGAAGGAGATGGAGATGAAGCTTGACGAGAAGAACAAAGATCTTCAGGAAAAACTGGAAAAAGAGAAGCAGGAACTAGAGACAGTGATATCAAAGAAACATCAGGAATTTGAAACATTGCAGGCAGAGGTAAGAAGACAACATAGTCCAACTGCCAATACCAGAGCTGCCCCATTATCACCAAAACGTAATTGCGCCCCCCTCTTCCTGTATATTAGGAGTGGCAAGTCTAAAATTTACCCTAAAAAAATGAAAAATAGTATCGGCCATGTATAACACAAACGTTACCAATACACGAAAAATTGGGACATAACCCTTTTTTTGCTTGTCAAAAAAAAGTGTGCCCTCTTTTGCTGGATCCTGGATCCATCCGTGTTTAAATATATACCTCCAAAAGGAAACCGACGTGATCTCGATCAATATCCCATATAAAATCAAGAGCTTCTTCTCTCATTGGTTTGCATATAAGTTCTATACTAGCAGTATATTGGAGTGGTGCTGTAGCTTTGTGGTTAGAATAGCATGCTTTCCTTCCAATCCTGAGGTCCTGGGTTCGAACCTGGCTGAATGCTAGGTAGGTTCCTTACTTACCAACGCCACTCCCCAAGCCTCATAATGAAACTTTAGAAAGCATGGCGTAGATATCATCCTGTATGTGGCGAGTAAACTTACTGTTGGATGTGACACAAAATAAAAATTTAAAAAATAAGCCCACCCCCTTGGACATGGAATCCTGGGGGGGTGGTGTACCGTAATGTAGATCATCAAAAACTTGTTTGGAAAACATTGTCTCACTACCTGAAATTTCGCATGCTAAAAGCATGGTTATTTTACAAAAATGTGACATTACATTAAAAGTTTGGGTTTCCTAAATACTTTTATTTGTATGTGAAATCCATACTTTGAAACGAAGTGAAAAATGTTTTTGATGAAAGCCAGGCTGTCATATTTGTTTATTCTGGAAATACAATTGACCATTGGATTTAAATAATTTTTTTTTTTTAAATACCATTTTTAATAATGGTATTTAAAAAGGTATTGGGCCAATTGTTAATTTAAAAATTTTCGTAATTGGTGCTTATTCATATTACTATTGTAGCTAGATTCTATAAAATTAACAGAGTCCCGTTGTGTAATTTTAAATCTGTCACCGGTAGATCTCTAATTATATAAACATGTTTTTTGCTTGCTAAAATTAGTGAAGTTTCACGAAATACGAAAATGGATATATCATAAATTATTGTAAATTTTGAATTGAACACCTTGAATATCTATCTACCAACTATTCGTAGGTAGAAAATTTGATACATTTTTTAACACATTTCAAACTTTAAAAAATATAAGTGTGAGGTATCCGTTTTCATTATATATTCTGTAAAGTTGCGAAATCTCACTATTAGTCATGGGATTGCACTTTTTGTTGAAGTTTATAGTACATTTCTGAAATGTCTTTTTGTCTGGGTTGAGTTTTCTAACTCCAATCTACTTCATAATTGTTATGTTCTGTATTAATCACATACTACTGGTGTCTTTTTGTTATTCAGCTACTAAAAAGTAGACTAGAACAAGAAAAGCAACAGCTGAACCTAGAATTGGCTAAGCAAAAGACGATAGACAAAGTATCAGATGTGATGGAATCAGAGCTACAGTGTAGTATATGCGCAGAGCTTTTAATACAGGTAGTCTATTCAATGATTTAGAATTACTATCCCTTCTGTTGGTTGGTTCAAGTAACCATCTACATGGAGACATCTGGTAGCCATTGACACTAAGTTGGCATTTTGATTTATGCTACTTTTAAGTGTACATCATATTTTGAGAGTGACATACTATCATTGTAACAATAACAATGTGGTGTGATCACTTTAAGTCAAATTTAATTTTAATGCCTGATTGTTACGTTTTCTATTAATTAACAATCTCTAAGTCAATTTTTATTCAATGCCAATTTATATTGGGATGTCGGGTGTTCGAGATTCACTCATGCTGGCTGCTTGTGCACCTGGGCAATGCACTTTGCTTGCATTGCTTCAGCCTTTCTAGCTGTATGATGGGTACCAAAAAATTGCTGGGAAGTAACCTGCGATGGACTAGCGTCCTGTCTAGGGGAAGTGTCAGATTCTGCTCTGCTTCACACTAGTGAAACTGGAAATAAGCTCTACCCCTATGAACCATTGGAAATGAAAATTTGTATTACACTTAAGCAATTTTAAAAGAAATAGTAATGTAGATTTTGATAGCGCCTCATCCATGGTATGTGCTCATCGTACTATTGGCAAAGAGTAGAATAGATTAGATTGATATAAGCAGATGTGTTTTGAGCTAAAATTTAAATGCTGCCAATGTTTCTGCAGATCTTATGTAAACGGTAGACCATTACAGGTTTTGGCGGTTTTGGATATCTTTTATGGAAATAATTTTCTTGTTTAATACAGGCAACCACTCTGAACTGTTCGCACTCATTCTGTCACTCTTGTATTATGGAGTGGTTCAAGAAGAAGAAGGAGTGTCCATTCTGCCGCAAGAGTGTTACCACCTACACACACTTACTCGTACTTGATAACTACATCGACAAAATGGTAGAAACATTTAGTGAAGAACTTAAAACCAGACGGACTGAAATTGTCAAAGAAAGGAAAAGTAGGCCATTATGATTTTTATATAGAATTTGAATATTACTTATTCTACTTTAGTGCCTCTACAATAATTAGATTGTAGGTGTCTCATTTAATAAGGCAAGTTTAGTGATCGAGCAGGAAGGCTAGAATGCCACACCTAATAGCAATAACATTGGCAAAATTTCAAGGCTCTCTACACTAGTGGTTCTGTTGGTAGAACAAGTCTACTTGGATAAGGTCTTAAAATTGGAAGTGTACACATCTAACTTGTGTGTGTAGCAGGATATTCTTCCCACCCCCAGTCTGCTTCATTTCAGTTGTGGACAGACCATGATATACTGCACTGACTTAGCTACTACACATTACAGTAGTTAAACCTCCCGTAAGTGGACATCCTCTGGTCCGGGAAAAGTGTCCGCTTACGAGAATTTCAACCGATAGAGGGCCAAAGTTGTAAATTTATGTATACGACCTTTAGCCTCATACTTCACAGCCTTCGCAACACAAATGACCTCTTAAAATAATTAAAAAATGAAATTAGTTGAAAAATATAAACTCTAAATTAAGTTTAAATTATCTCTTTTAGACATTATAATTATGTCTCTCCACCTATGGTTACTAATAAAATATGTTTAACATTAAATGTCATAACTTAAAATATAATTCTCCTTGAGTAATTATTTTATTTCTTTGTAATGTCATAATACATTAGTGAAATTTACTTAAGTTTTTATACGGGCATTTGTTGTTGGATTAAGTAGCTTTTACTTAATTTACTTAAGTTTTTATACGGGCATTTGTTGTTGGATTAAGTAGCTTTTGCTTTTAAATGGCTATAAAGAAACAGTTTAAGAATGTCAGGGATATTACCAGCTTTTTTGAGTGCCGGACGGCAAACAGCGCCCCCTTTTTCGTGAACCCATGACCCACCCATACGCACACAATGACTCATGCTGTTCAAGCGTGCGATGAACAATAAAGAAGGACAGTCATTACATTACAAAACGTTACCATAAAACAAAGCTATAATCTTCTGTTTTAGTTATAAGGCTAGGATTTCTTATGGTTTTTCGACGTATCAGTCACATATTTCAATGAAATTGACAATTGTTAAGTGTAGAAATAATAGTGGTGGTTGCTATTCTAGAAGTGCTTAGGAATAATAGTGGTGGTCGCTAGCCTATAAATGCCGGACGGAAAAGTGGAGTGCCGGACGGGGCCGTCCAGCGTGGTGACATCCCTGGAATGTAAACCACCACCAAGAGTCCACTTCAAGTATTTTAATCTCAGATAAGATGTGTATTCTGTATTGAAATGCACACCATGTTGGGATTCAATATTTTGACATTAATTATGTCATCATCATAAAATATGTCAGGAGTCTTTAGCTTGAGAAAATGAGAATGATTAGGGGCATTCACACACACAAAAAAATCGAGATTTGAAAATCGATTTATGAATCACGATCGAAAAATCTAATTTTTTTGTGTGTGTGTGTGTGTGTGAACAAAAAAATTTCAAGAACTCTCGCGATCCATTTCACATTCTTACGATTTTTTCAGAATTACCGCGATAATTCACCAAGCGCTGTTTGAATCTGCTGTGCGTGATATGGTTCATGTGTATGAATGCTCACAAAAAAAATGATTTTTGAATCGCGATGCTTAGCAAAAATAGACTTCAAATTTCAATTTTGTTTGCGTGTGTAAACGCCTGTATTGTTTGAAATCAGATCAGATTTTTTTATTTGATTTTATTTAATTATTGTTGTGAGCCACCAAGGACAACATACAAAAGTCTGAAGTGGAGTTATTTCCAGTCAGGTTCTTTTGGTGGTTGAGCAATACACCGGTAGACAATCCCCTACTCTTTTTTGAAGAGGGTGCTACATTCTTTTGCATGCACATGAACCACAGCTTAACATCTCATCAACAATGCAGTGTGCTATTGTATTTCGACCCTCTATTCGAATAAAAGAAAGTATCGATACTTCAAACCAGTGAGTCTACTGTTAGCTCAAAACACAATGAGTACCATCAGTTTATTTTTATTTCGTGTCACATCCAACAGCAAGTTAACTCGCCACTTACAAGATGAGAACTACGCCATGCTTTCTAAACCAAGTCTCATTATGAGGCTTAGGGAGTGGCGTTGTTATGTCGTGGGAACCAACCTAGCGTTCAGCCAGGTTTGAACCCAGTACCTCGGGATTGGAAGGCAAGCATGCTAACCACCAGGCTACAGCGCCACTCTAACCAATTAAGCTAAATGCCACATGATTCTTTTTAATGATAAACAAGGCAGTTCTCAAACTTTATTGGAGAAAGGCCATTTTCACCTGAATTTGAAGGGCATCACTCATGAAAAGGCTACAGTACCAATTTCATTTTTTAAATGTTTCCTCATGGATTACTACAGTTAATACTACCATCCAAGGCCAAAGTGGCAATTTTCACTTTGTCTAAGAAACTGAGATCAACTGAAAAAGCACCAGATGCAGTTGCCTTGGTGAAGCCAAGCCCTGGCGTGGAGCCCTCTACAAATGGGTCAACATGTAAAACAAAGCAACTATTTCTTTACATATTCCAGCAGTTGGTTTTTAGTTATATTAGCCCTATTTTTGGGGTTTCTGAAAAATATTGTACTCGCTGTGGCAAAATATGAAACTCATCTTCGACTCGTTCAATATTTTGCCACAGCTCGAACAATATTTTTCAGTGTCCTCCTCAGAGACTTTCAATATTATATAAATACGTAGACATCCTGTTGTACACATGGATTTGGTTGTAACGTAATGTTTTAGTGATGAGTTTTTTCTACAAACGTAATGTGTTTTATTGAAACATCTATCATTGGTATCTAATCGATCTTTATATTGATTGATAAATTAGTCTTTTAAATTTGTTTGGTTTTGATAGTTTTTAATTCAATTGGCAATCATTTTAAACTTTATCACCTATGTATATAATCTGTTGAGCAGTATTTGTTCGTTTCTGTGGAATAAAGTTATCTTTGTTTCTAGTGTTTGAGGGAGGGTCAAGACGAAATCACCATGAAGCGCCTGTACAAAGTAATGAGGACAGCACTGCCCTAAAACTAAACAACCAGAAACAACCACCAAAGAGCAATCATGACGGGAGACAAAAAACCACTGACTTAGATCATGATGAATCTCTCACTCATCCAAAAAATTTCCCACCCTCCAATACAAGACAAATTCTGACTGTCTCCTAAAAAGGCTATGGAAAACAAGAAAATTGTATTCTAGTATAAACAAGTGATTGTGTACGGTGTAAAGTATTTGCAGGGCCGTAGCTAGAACGAAGCAGATGAACCGGTGTCTGATATTTTCAAATTTTTTTTTTCTTTTTTTTCCTGAAATATGTTTATATATAGTAATGTGTATTGATTTTATTTACCAGCATCGTCTCGTCTGTTTTTCTGGCTACGGCACTGATTTTGATTTACAGTCCACAAATCATGTCTTGTGTTCATCCAGACAAGAATGGTATTCCAGCTACTGGAACAATGGGAGAGACTGTCATTCTAACTGATGATGAGGATGAAGATGAGGATAATGATGACGACGAAGAGGATGGAGATGACGTCGAGGAGGAAGATGACAATGAATCAGAAAATAATTTTGTGGACTGAAGAATATCGAAATGATGATAGGTTTAATTTCAATGATGAATTTGAAGTTACTACAGACTTGTCTGGAGATCACCTGGTCTCAGATAGGGATGGTCATTTTAACCCTGGCGAATTCTGTGACAGATGTGGTAAGCAGACGTTGTAATCATATTTTTAAATTTTGTATCACATCCAAAAAAGAGTTTCCTCATTAATTACGTACAGGGCGCTGACCAGCTCTGCCCCCTCCCCTTCAGAAAGTAAAATATACTAAAATTATTAACATTGCTTATAAAATGAACATATTCAGCAGTCATAAAACAAGAATTGATTACTTAACATGCCCCTGAGATGATTTCCAGGCATCTAAAGACCAAACAATACTCCCGGAACCCCCTAAAGACTTGGACTCTGTAAGGGGCCCCTTCTGAGCTTCCCCCTTCCAAAAGTCTGCATCCACCCCAGAAAATGTATTTTGTTTGGTGACCACTTGAGGCATTTTAAAAATTCAAGAAAGCCGCCAATCTAAACAACTTTATTTAAATAATCCCTGACATCACAAATAATGGTTTTGCTACAAATTACAACATTTGTTCACCGGTTGAATTATTGGCCAAATGTTTAAAATGGCAGTTATTTTAATATCCACAATGGCAACCAAATTGCTGATATTAAAATTTCTGATCAAATATTATAAAAGCAATAAAGAAAAAAAAATCCAAATGTAACAAAAATCAAATGGCATACTGTAAGACTAAGCAGCCACCACCTACCCCCTGAAGAATTTGAAACAACGAAAAGGTGGTTGTGTATCATCTAGGAAGTCTATACATACAACAAAGTAAATTTCAAGACTCTGAACTATTATTGTCTAGTAATAAAATTGAAAATTTTGACTCAACCAGCAATTTTATGTAGATAAGTGAAGCACAATTTTTAGCCAATTCGTTGATACTGTTACCCTCAATGTATAGCTATAAGTGCTATATGCAGGCATTGATTCCAATATAATGCAGTGTTTTCCTCACCATCATAGGAAAGCATCATGATAAACAATTAAGTCAATCATAGTTGGGGTGATGCTGGATACTTTAAATAATTTGGAAGCATGTACAGGCCCTAAATAGTATTCTGATACAATAAAACTTTTTTTTACTTTTAAGCATCATTCATCTGGACTTGCGTGTTTTATTGTGGCGACGTTTCACAGGTTAACATATTGACAATAACATCAGTCGGCCTGAAGAAACATCTTGGATAAGACGTGAAACGTCGGCACAATAAAACATGCAAGTCTAGATGAAAAGTTTTTTATTATATATTTAATTATCAACTACCTGGATGAATGATAACTTACACAAACATCATAGAATATGTTTCAAACATTACCAACTTTAAGGCAACAAATGGGAAGTTCCAAGCCACATGGAAGATGTATCCAAGCATCATGGGAGATGTTCCAAAAATCATGGCTAACTGTCAAGCATCATGGTTAAAGTCCTATGGTACTATGATGCTTAAGGGGCTTGAGAAGGACAATGCAGTGTTTTACAGATTACAGTTCTAAGATGTCACACACTGAGATTAGTCTGTTTTACAGATTACTAACATGTCAAATGTTGATGGTAGTAGCGCCAAGGAATTGGGTGCAATTTAAATATAAAATGTTTAAAATTACACTTGTTTTTTGGGGGGTTTTTTCTGTGTTGCCACTTTAGTATTTTAGTATATACAATAAAAGTTATATACTAGGTTAAAGATTATAATAAAATGTTAAAAAAATTTTAAAGAATATTTGAAACAATGCTAAAAATAAATATTTGTTAACGGAAAATGTTTTTTTTTATCTTCTTTTTTTGTTTGTCTGTATTGTTTAGTAATAATATAATAAATAATAATCTGAATATAAAGCACTCTTTACCAAAGTCACAGCACTGGTGGACATGGTGTTCACACATTCAATTACATTCTCTTCCCCTAACAATCATGTCTTGTCTTGCTGGCCGAAACCAGTGCTACATTCTTATACCTGCCAACTTTTTTTGCCTCCGACGCGTGAGACACACCCCACCACCACAGTACTGGGCTACATTGCCTCCCATTTCGATCTGACAAGCAAAAAAAATACTGACCATTTGGCCCTTTTTGCTTAAATTACCACTGTTTTGGGGGCCGTTTTTACCGTATTTTCCTCTATATTGTCTCATCCATGACAAAAGCTCTTGAAATTACTATTTAGGAGTGAGAATTCTGCTAATGCGTGAGAAAAGATTATTTATGCGCGGGACGTCCAAAATAGGCTCCCATGCGTGAGACTCGCGCATAATGCGTGAGAGTTGGCAGGTATACATTCTGCTGCCCACTACATGAGTCTTGTTCCATAAGAACTTGAACAGTTTTTTTGCTATTGTTTATGGTTCTGCTTTAATCACTCCTCACACATTTGAAAGTATTACTGCATCAGTATGTACTGTTCGTCACTCTTAAAACCACTATACGTTCTTTGAAAGTTAGTTGCAATTATTCTTTCAGAATGTTCAGGTTACTGAGAAATTGTAGTGCAAGTGCTATGTTCATCAATAATGGAATTCCTTCATTTGGTGAATATTGTAGAGGCTCAGTTTTCACCTTTAGCAATAATGAACTAATTGTTATTTGTAAACATGTGCTTCCTACCAGAAAGCTCTACAGAACATGAACTGACCTACTTCCTATGTAGGCCTAGTCTTTTCACTGGTTTGGGAGCCCACTACATGATTCTTGTAATCTATTGTATGTTTAAATAATTTTTTATCTATTCTATTTTTTTTCTATATTATATGGCTGTATATTTCCAAATTAAAGAATGAATGAAAGAATTATTTTAGCCTATTCCCACTGATTCCTGCATACTGTAAACAGAAATGTAAACATTAAGTCTTATTTTTTAAACTGTATCCAGTGCCGTAGCCAGCATGAGGCAGACGAGGCGGTCGCCTCGTCTGAAATTTTCAAAATTTGACTTTTTAAGGGGAACTCACACTCTGAACTCAGAGAGACGGTTCCAGTCCATGGAATCCTACATGACCCCTACATCGCATCGTCTGTTTTTCAACTCTGGCTACGGCCCTGGTATCCCCATTAATATTGCACCAATTTTTCAGCTTCAGTACAGTGGTGGATTTGCAGGTGGGGGAGGGTTCACCTGGCACGTGCCTCAAATATTGTCAAAGTATATGTGAGCTCCCTCCTATATTGCATGTGCTCCCTCCAAAATTTTTCCCCTAAAATGAAATTTAGACTACGTTTCAGAAATAAAAATTATAGAAGGAAAAACACACAAACTTGAAGCAAATATTGAAAATCCTGTACATATTTCACAAAGTCCTTGATCCTCCCTTACAGTATGTAGATTTTCATTATTTATTTAGTAGTAATAAATTATATGTAATTTTAATTAGTGCAGCATTGTTGGAATACTTTTTTTCTGTGAGTATTTAAATACCACTATGTAAACTATTGAATCAAGTAACATGGTTGTCGTTCTCAACATAATCAGTTGTTTACAGACCTTTTTGTCGATTTTAAGGACTTTTTTTTATTAGTAAAGGAAAAATAGATTTCACGTAATCCACAGCTCAGTTTCATAGGTTAAAATACAGTTTCTTCAAAAAAACACTTTAATGGTTTCAACTACTTGAACTCTGTGATACCCACTGGTAAAGAATAGGAAGGTTGAACCGCCATCACAAAATAGATAAGAAAAAATACAGTTTGATAGACTTGATAGGACAGTAATCGTAATTGTAATCGTAGAACACTACTATTGTCGAGAGTCGAGCTTTACTTTTAATGCCAACATTTTTCATTCTAATTAAAATTGATTTTTTTTCAACAGTAATATAGGCACAGATGGCACTTTTTATACAATTTGTATTTTTGTCACTCTAAATACAGTATTAGCTGAATGAATTGGCCCACACTGTGAGGTCATTTAACTTGAAATTATCTGATAGCTACCTTACATGCCAAGATTTTGTGCTTCACAGCTGTAATTCCTTTCAGTCTACAAATAATATCTTGTTGTGTTCACTCAGGCCAGAATGATATTCCAGCTAGTGGAACAATGAAAGAGACCATCATTATAACTGATGATGAGGATGAAGATGAAGATGATGATGACGATAATGATGATGAGGAAGAAAATGAATCTGAAGAGGAGCGTGAATCAAATAATTATTGGGACTCCGATATGGTGGATGAATATTATGAGTATGATGCCAAGTGGCGGGAAGATTATAAAAATGACGACAGATTCAACCCTGATGATGATTATGAAATTAGTACAGAGTTGGATAATGTATACTTGGTGTCGGACGTCGATGGGGACTTTGACCCTGTTGAATCCTGTACCAGATGTGGTAAGTACTGTACTGGTATTATACTTGTTTGATTCAATGGCTTCCTTTTGAAAAACAAATAACTCTGTTAACATTGTAGATAATGGTAGTGACAAGGTGGATATAGGTTGTTAACAGGGTTAACCCTGTAAAGACTACCATATAACACATTTTTATCATCCCCAATATAACCAAATATCAGCTGTCAGCTTCCCTCTCATAGGTGGCTACCAAGGATGCCCTACAGTACAAGTACATAAGAAAATATAATCATTAATAGACATTCAGACTAATTAGAACTGACAACATAACAATCTTGAATTAATAACCTTTAGATATAAAAAACATCACCAAATATACTACCTACTACTAGGTAGTTCTCTGGGGTTCTAGGTAGATCCACCTAGTTGGAGGGTGTTATTTTTTTCAAAGGGTTGAATGACTGCATCATCCTCATACCCTTCTTATTTTAAATTAATGTTAGGCTGAGAATGGTTAACCTGCTAGTACTAACCATAGTTCATAAAGCTTATATTTTGAACAAAACAATTTAAATTATAATATTTCATTGAATGATGATTATAATTCATATCCTGATAAAACAATCCCCATGAAGTATACTGCATTCCCAAAAATTGCAACAGTTTTGAACAGTATTTTATAAAGCTATAATTTATGTCACATTTTGTAATTTTCAAATTTATTGGAGTCTTAAAATAATACTGTCATACATCTAATATTTGGCAATTTGAAATTTAATTTAAGTGCAGTAAATAGCACATGTAATCATACTATTAAAATAGGCTTAAGAAAATATACTGTGATTTTCTTAATTAAAATTTTACTTTACATTTCAGATCAGAAGGGACATTGTGCTGAATTCTGTCCACGAACAGACAATCCTTATTATTGAAGCTTTTCAAGATGTTTAACTAATTATAACTTGAGCATGCACTATCTTATTGTATGTAAGAACATTGTAGTAGAAGAAAGGATATACAGTATAGATTTTACATGAAAATATAGTGAAGTAAACAGAAGTTAAAACATTCACCCCAAGCAATAAGATACATGCCATTGTGACAGGACTCAGTATTTCAACATAAATTATTTCACCATCAGGAAATTGCTTGGAGTGTCTATTATACTTCCTTGAAGATGATCAGTGGACATTTCAGATTAAAGCATTGAGTTAAGCAAAGAAACTGAAACCAAATAACAAACAATCGTAATACAGTGTTGTATGTGTGTGTCTGCATCCGTATCTCAAAACTATCAGACCAATTTACTCCAAATTTTCATAAAATGTCAGAACCAATGGTATGTAGGTCCACTCAGGGTTTGGTGCGAGGGTGTAATTGTTTACGATTGCCTTGTTTTCTAGATACCATTTGTTTTATTGCTACTTTGGATTTGACTTGGGCAAGTTCGACTGTTTACAATTAACCTTTTGTTTTATATAGTTTTCTAATTTTTCTTTAGGACATTAGGTTTAATAAACTTCTGTATAATTCATTTTTACAAACTAGTTTCTAAAAATGTTGTATTGTGTTACTATATGGTCATAGGGTGAGCCAAATTTGATCTAACCTGGATTTTTCAGACCCATGCTTTTCATACCCTCTTAGGTACTGTTTGTAAAATAGAGCTTTTACTGTACTTCAATATGAAATGCAATAATTATCTATATTAGAAATGGACACTTGGCACAGATACTATAGTTGCATCTAAATCTTTATAGCAGAGAAATCTTTCATTCCAACAAAGAAAGTAAAGTTTATCAAAATAAATGAGCCTTTTATGTAGGTAAGTCAAATGTACCTAAGTCAAATAAATTTCTAAGTCAACTTTATTTTTCATGTCAGATTGATGTAGAGGTATTTTCCATTCATTTATAATCAATCACCCAAGTAAAATTCCTTCTATGTCAAAAATGTGTTTTCAATTCTCTTTCAATACTACTGTGTGTCAATTGCCAGCAATCAAGTGACTACTGTATAAGATATTCCCATATTCAACACTGAATGAGCTGTATCAAGGGGTATCCAGCATTTCTGAAAGAGGGTAGCAGCAGGCTGGAGATGGGGTGGTCAGTGCCCCCTCTGCAGTGTAAGAGCAGCAAAAAAGACTTGTGACTGCCAAAACGAGCACATCGACCCCTAGATCCACCTTTGTATAACAGCATTGTATCTTCACCATGAATTGAACCCCACTCATCAGCATGGCATCCAGATATTTTGTGAATTAAATTAAACCACTTGGCTACCACAAATTACTGTTTAAGATTTATTTATTGTATGTCTTGAGGTAAACAAAACTAACAAGTTTTAAATACAGTAAACGTTCTCATTTGCAAACATCATATACTGAAACACGTATCAGCCAAAGACGTCAAAAATAATAGATGATTACATAACCTAGGCACTATTTAAAGATTTATTTTGCTTCATGTATTTAGCTTATTTAAAAAGCAGGCGCAGATCCAAGGGGGCCCAACAGACCCGCCCCCTCCCCCTTTCTTTTGAAACGAAAAAATGTATTTTTTGCACAATTTTGAATAAAACTGGCAACCACGACCACCCGGATCTGGAAGTAGATCCGCCCCTGAAAAGAAAGTTTTAACAAATAATATAAAGAAAAAAGAGATGATTACCAGATCTTGGATCTCATAATGTGTACACCTTTTAGCAAAGATCACGGGCGGATCCAGGATCCACCGAAAGGGGGGGGGGGGGGGCACTTCCCCATTTTGGTGCCCTGGCACCGTATTTTAACCATACTTTTGGGTTTTCTGGTAATTTTTTGACCCAGCGCACCTATTATAAGGGGTGGCGCAACTACGTTTTAACGATAATAGTGGGAACGTGCCAGTTGCACCCCCCAAATCTGCCCCTGAAGACGACGAAATGCCATCATATACATCCTTTAGAAGAGATGAAGGATTTCATCATCTAATCATCTCTTCTAAAGGATTCAGACATTCAGGGTCTCGTCATCTAATCATTTTTGCTAAATGATGTACTATAAACATAAATGTAATCGGAGATCTGGTCATTTAATCATCTCTTCAAATATGTACACAAGATGTGAAATATTATCTCATCTTTGGAACATCTGGGTGGCACTTTTAAGCTTCCATAATTTTAACTTGCACCAATGCACAATTTAATTTTTTCCAAGTTGTGGAAATGACAATAAAGAATTGTATCGTATCATATGCATCCTATGCTCACTATAACCGTTCGCCCAGTCGCCAATGGCTACTGGAACTCTCATTTGGCTAAATAAAAAGGAAATTTTTTTCGCTAAATCTGATGAAAATCACAAAACCTGTTGATTTTGTAGCCATTTTTATCAGTTGTTATGGTATCACCCTAGAGTGAGCGTAGGCATCTAACTGTTTATATACAGTGTGATAATTATAATACAGTATTGTGAATTTTCAGTTAATAATAGTATAGGTAATCTTAAGAGGTTTTGGTTTATTGCAAGCTACTTATTACAGTTATTTTTATGCCAACAACACAATTGTATTGTTTTAGTCACAGTATACATTTTGTATTTACGAAGTAGTCTTGTAATTCTATTAACAAAATTGGTGAATTTAAAATAAATTAGTCAAAAATAATGTTGTCGTATAACCACACAGCTTGTATATGTATTTTGAAATTTCAAAAGAGCTTTGAAAAAATAAATACTAATGAAAAGAAGAAAACTTTACTTATTGTTTTGCGTTTCTTTTTAAGTTCATTACAGCATTGTTTTATTTGTGTTGTACTACATTATATGATGTCTCACAACAAAATAAGTCTCATCAGATTTTAAAACACTATTGAAAATTAAAAAACAAAAATTTTAAATGAAGTTTGTGTACAAATTTACTGTAATTTTTCAGTAACTGAAGAAATGTTATGTCCTCTAACAGACTGAAGACACAATGTCAAGATTTCAATTTTGGAAGCATGACATAGTTGTACCTTGTATTAAGGCTGTTTTGCACTAGGGAAATTTATTCATACGAATCAATAATTTTAAACTGCAAAATTACATAGTGTACATGCCCATGACCTGAAATTTGTGATTCGTGCGAATAAATTCGCTTAGTGGAAAACAGCCTTTACCTAATAGGTTGATTCAGTGATGTGCATCATGTGTAATGTACAACAGCTAAAGGCCTAAGATTATATTGTACAGTAGCTTTGGTTACAAAACCTTATCCCATATTATATAGGCTTATTTAACCTTTGGGGCCTAGTGTTTCACAAACACTTGTTCAATTCTGAAATGTCCAATTTGCTTTTGTCATCCCATTTATTAGTTGGTCAGTCTGTCTGTCCCTTCTGTGATTTGTTTTCATTATGTTTCATATGCTACAGTTTCATGGTTTAACAGTCCAGTTGATTTGAGACAGTAGGCAGTTTTTGGTAATCGTAAGTGTTTAGTCGATTGGTCTGTCAGTTCCTTTGTTGGTTTTTCATTTTTGCCGTCAATCTCCATTTTTATAATATGCTGTATTTTTCTAATAGTCTGATTGGTTTGTTTTTTAGTCTTCATCCCATTAGTTGGTCATCCAGGTTGGTCGCTTAGGTAACGGATGCATCATATTTGGTCTTGTTATATTTAATAAGACCTATGACTTTATTTGTATGCAGGTGCTTTAACTGAGTTAATTTACTTCCTATAAACATTTGCTGTGGAAACATTAATATTAATATGGGGCAAGGCATGGCAAAACCATCAAGTTGTCATACAGGAAGTTATTGAGAAATAAAGCAAATAAACAAATAAAAACAAAATTTTAGTGTATTTTGTTCCATAACATCGGTTAGAGATTTCCGATTTTGATAATTGGCCCCCAATTTTAAAGCTTACAAAGAGTGTAATATGGGTTCATCATGAACTTCATTTTTCACTTTTGGGACAACTTGGTGGTTTTGCCATGACATGGCACATATTAATTTTTATAGCTTTATGAATTTGAAAAAAAATCTATTTATTAAGCCCAGTCCAGACTTTCAACTTGTATTTGACAAAAAAAAAAGCCCAGAATATGGCATGTATGGTGATGATAACATCACATCATTGCCATATTTGAACATATTCTTCCATTATCAAAGTTTTTGTCAAACAAAACTTTATAGTCCGAACTGAGCCTTAAAATAAACCTACATCACTGCATTTGATAAATGTTAGATACTGTACAGACCCGAGTATTATCCTACTGGTATAAACCAGTTCCAACATTTGAGTTCTTATAAAAATTGAGTTTACAACACTACATAACTTTTGTGGTATAATACTATCCCATCAAGTAACTTTGATTCTCTCTAGAAGCATAGTAAATTTATACCAGGGTGATAGTGGTAATACTGTATACTTCATGGGCGGATTTTGTGGGGGGGGGGGGGTTCACGCACAACCGGCGTGGGCCCCCTATTATCATCAAAACGTAGTTGCGCCCCTAATATATTAGGTGTGCTGGGTCAAAAATTTACTATAAAATCCCAAAATACAGGCAAAATAGGGTACCAGAGCCCGAAATGGGGAAATTACCTTTTTTTTGCTTGTTAAGAAAAAAATGGCAATGATTGTTTAGACCGTAAATCTCATATTGTTTCGCACATTCGGAAATTTGAAAAACTAACTGAACAATACCCAAGTTGGTTTTTGTTCTCTTTTTATAGAATATGAATATAAATAGCTTACAACAGTAATACAAGTAATTTTGTTCAGACCATAAATTACATACAGTATTGTAATTATTGTGTCTACCCAGGCAAGATGGGAGAAGTTGCTGCATCTTCTAGTGGAACATTGAAAGAAACTATAGTTATAAGTAGCGACGAAGATGAAGGGGAGACAAATATACATGCCATGCAAAGAGTACCACCTCACAGAAACAGACGTCCTAGTGGAGATTTTGAAAGAGACTATAGAAACGACAGAAGGTTTAATAATACTGATGTTTACCGATACTGTAGGAATATGAACGGATATCACATAGTGTCCGGTGTCAATGGTGTGTACCAGCCCGCCCATAAATGTGAAAGATGTGGTAAGTCATGGACATTTATTTAACTAGTACCCATTGTTTAGACCCAGAGGATTTTAAGTACAGTATAGAGAATCTAGTCTTGATTAATTTGAACACTTTTTACCACCATGTCCAGTTAAAATTTATGTTTATAAATGCTTAATTTTTCACCATTTTTAGTTAAATTTAGGAGTATGTAAAATTGAAGTTCCACCGTAGTTAACCTTCTCACTTCTTGCCCATACGCCCGGTAGACTGTAAGATTGTCGGGTGAAACTTAAAAATTTAATTCAATCAATACAGTCTTGAGATAGGTCATCTGCATCAATTAGGCTCATTCCTGCTTTTGCTACTATTTTTTTATACCAGTCTGTCATCAGTTTCTAGGCCTTCCCACTGGTTTATTTCATTCTGTCTTCCAGTCATGTGTCATTTTCAGACCTCTTGTAAGCGACATCCTTCTGGTATGACCATCTTTGTTGGTTCTGTTTGAAGATTGTTATGGTTGACCTCAGAACTAAGATGTTTCTTAATACAACACAAGATTGATTTCCAGTCCCTAAACATCTTAATTATTTTTGCCACAAATGGCATTTTTGGTGAAATTTTATACCATGTCTTTCACAATTTATAAACTGGAAAAAAAATTGATGAATGCGCGGATGAATTTCTGGTGTTATGTGATGTCAATAAAAATACTCTTTGTTGGCTAATCATCTAATTTTATAATTAATGGAATATACTATTCTATAGACAATAGAAAAATAACGCTGATAAAATGTATGGACGAACGACGTTTCGACTCCATCATGGTGTCATTTTCAAGTTCTGATTAATTAAATTAGGATACTGTTAATT
>JAOTQE010059382.1:17436-31486 GCA_025631205.1 Nesometra sesokonis | reverse complement strand
GAAAAAATGGAAATATTCGTTGTAAAAATCGTAGTATGTGAACAAACTAAATCCAGTATTTTCGGAATTTTTCTTGGCCGCCAACGGGGCAACCTTTACAAAAATGTTAGTCGCCCAGGGCAACTTATAGTCGCCACTGGCGATCGGGCAACCGTTAATTTCTAGCCCTGACAATAGTCAAGATATGTAAGATACATATGTAGGATACATTTTGTTTAAGGGCAATAGATTAGCCATTAGTTTTCTATAATGTAAATGGAAATGTTATAGTGGACTCTATTATAGCGCACAATGTAGAATGCTAGAATAGGTTCTGATAGTGTTAAAATATGTCATGTCAATGAACAAAATTCTTCTTAAAAAATGCCCATGCTGATCATGTTTTTCCTGAAGATGTGTTTAAACGTTAATGTGTCACTGTTGATCGGTGATTAACATGTTTGCCTTCTAATCATGAAGTCCTGTACATATCTGAACCTATCCACTCCAGGTTCATTCTTGCGACTAAACAAGGTCACTCTATATGGCTGTGTTCACACTATCAAATTTTCTTTGACAAAAAACTTTCATAACCCTCTTAAATAGCAAGGACATTTATGGCCATGGTGTGATGTCATTATGTATATCAACATTTTTTGTCAAATAAAAATTTATAGTCTCTACTGAGCTTAAGCCTGATAATGAGAGTTAATTTAAGTTGTGATCAAACCCTACTGAATGAATTAACACGTTTACCACGGTCTTTTCGAGTATTTCAGCATGTGCTCCAAGAAACAGAGAGCACTATAATATTTTCATGTACATTGAAAACACACAGCCAGTCTATTGCCCCCAAACACTAGAGGGATCCTGTTTTATTGTTTACATATCTTGACTACTGTAGTTATCATATGATACCTTGAAGTTCGACAACCATACTGTAGGTGGCGATATACATAGTAAACTGAGCAGGGAAAGTGATATTCTGATATGTTTTTACATTGTTTTTAACATGAGCACGCATCATGGCGCATCGCATGAAAATAATTGGGCATAAACTCGCAGTCAAAATGATAACAAAGTGTGATTTAAATATTATATTTCACCTTTACACTAACAAATTTCAATAACATCAGTTATTTAATTTTTTTATTAGATATTTTTCATGCAAACCAAAACACGGGCTGTTTGCGCCCGTTCACAAAGTGACAAAGGTGCGAGGAACCGGTGGTAAGATTAATGATAGTGGAGTAATGATGCGAGACAAACGCAGTAACAGTAACAGCTCTATAAGCTCAATAGGATCGACATCAAGCATGTCAAGAAGCCTTGCCAGATCATCAACGACTGATCCTGGCTCTCCAAGAATAATAGAAACGCCGCGAAGACTTGGTTCTCAGGTAAGAAATTATTTCATGGACCAAAAATCACTGATGCATGGCTTAGCATTTATTTTCATGTCATTAACAATGCTCTATATATTTGTTTTACTATTCACAAAATATTTTTCACTTCACATTTTTAACAATCTTTATTTAAAGTTAAGTTGATTTCCTTTTAATTAGGTATTTCATTTTTCATTATTTCAATTTATATGATTTTAGATATTCATTTTCACACAATTTCTCTCTGTTTTATATTATTTGTTGCTGTGGAGTTTATTGTGTTCTTATTTTTCTACATTTTCCAATTTATGTTCATTGATTAAAAATTGTAATTACATATTTTTTGTTTTGTTAAGTTACTTTTTCTTCACTTTTCATTTCAATTTTTATGTCCATACATGTTGTGTTCTTTATTAGGACAACTTAGATTCTGATTCTGGCGCGTCAGCCAGTACTTCGCCCGAGCCCAATGCCACGCCATCATCCAACACCGGTAGCGATCAGGTACAATTGATTGTATGAATATTCAAGTAATATTCATTATATGTTAATAATATTTTACCATACACTACACATTTTCATTGTAGGACATGCATATAAGAATGCCTCCATATGAATGCCTCATACATTAATAGCAATATAAACTATATCCCATGATTGTTTATAGTGATATAATTATACAGCATACATTCTATACTACTGTACATGCATAAGTTAGTACATAGAAGGAATGTCATATAATATAATATTTTACAGGTGATTTTGTTTGATCAATAACAATTATAGGATACAACAGTCTTACTAAAATGATAACCGTTTGGTGATGAAGTTAATAGTAATAATCCTATATTCTTAAAGATATAATAAATATAACAAATAAAGGTATTATTGATATTAATCATAGATTGGTATGTCTGGAAAAATTTATAATTGTTTAACAATTGATTTACATAATTTTAATTATTTTCACATGATTAATAATTAAACTATACTACAGTAGGTTAACAGGTATGGATTAAGTTATGACTAACTCATTAATTACATGCAGTATACTGTTATTTTTTTATAAATAAATTGTTCCATAATATTTAATAAAAAGAACTACACTAGGCTAACAAACCTGGGTTATATTATAACAAACCTAATTAATCGCATATATAATTTGTCTATATGTTATTACCTAAAGATTTAGTATAGGTGTTATGTTAGAGAACCATATTTTATATTTAATTGCTATGGACTGAAAGGTGACTTCCCTTAAAACTGTTATGATATATGATTACATCGAACAATAGTAAATTGATACTGATATAGGTGTTGGGTTAAATCATTCTAGCTAGGAGTTTAGAAGGAAAGGGAATAGTTGTTGTAACACCAGTGCTCTCTGGTGGTTAGCACTGCAACCAATTTTTAACTTACAATGGTATTATTTCAGCTTACATTGTTCATCTAGAACTTGGTTAATTCTATATTACTTCTAATATGGTAAAACCTTAGGGATAACCAATCCCTATTTATATGGTTTTTATGCAAACACTTCAGTACTAAACTACAAAGGTGAAGGCACAAGGATACATCAACCGCTAACATTTAAAAATATAATTTTTCCCATCCATTTCTAACATAAACAGCATTATGCAATCATAAAGTTTTTTATTAAGCCTAGCAAATTCCATTGATAAATTTACCTATCCATAATAAATGCCTTAACTGTCCTTCCCAAATCTAGTATGTTGCAGAGTTAACGGAACATCCCAATTAGCCCGGAAGCTACATTCTAGGCCTACATTTCTCAGTTTTAGACCCCGATCAGAGAGAAACCATGTCTCTTGTGTGACTCGAAAAATGTCTGGTTTGGATCGAACCTACTGCTGTCCCACATTATGTAAATGCCAGTAGGATTGGCACTGAACTAAAAGAACATCCTTATTAGCCCAGGACATAAAACTACTTGTTCTCTAGATATCTCCACATTTAAAGAAATCAGTGCCAGTGCTCTCTACCTTTCATTTAAATATTTATTGTATCCTTTCCTCTTCTTAATCATGACCCTTCATTATCCTTTTCATAAGCTACCACCTTACTCTCCCAGTTAGGCATAACACTAAATCTACTCAACAAGTTCACTAATATGTATCTCCTATTTCCTTTTTCATATACCCCTTTCTAAAAAGGCTGCTTATGTCATTATGATACTTTCATATGTTCAGTCCTAAAACCTACCACTTAGAAATCTGGATTTTACTCTAAACTGTTCATTTTTAAACAAAATGTTCAACCGAAATCATAAAACCAAGTAAACATACAAAAAGGTCCATTAAGCTAAGATAAGCAAGTATAATTTATACTCAGATGTATTGAAATACACAATGGTATGTATTTCAGGAGTATGCTGTGTGTTCTACTTAATCTAAGACTAAGGTAGATGTTTACCAATGCTTTAAAAATGATCATTCTTGCTAAATTCAATATGTATTTCAACCAAATTTTTGGGTAACATTCATACTCTCCCTGTGTTATGAGATACTACTTCACACTTTGTTTTGGTTCTCATGCCCACAACGGGTTTTTTCGTGGTGTCACAGGCCATCGCTAATTCAGTCTGTTGCACAGTTGAAAGTGTCAATGGATTTTGGTAGTGTTTTCACTGAACCATTTATTTTTCATTGTTAAAATGTGGTAATTAAGATTTCTAATACCTCTCCAACATCCCCCACCCTTTCATAGCATGGGTTCACTAAACTATTATTTACCTTTTCTAAAATTTATTCTTTTTTAAAAGCACCAACTTAGTGCTCACAATATTTTAAGCTGTATTTTCTTCTGCAAGAGTGTTTATTATTTTTTCTCACTTGGTACACTAACATATATTTTTGCACGAGAAAGTTTCTTGGTATCATGTTTTGTTAAGCTGTACAGATAAGCATTTTGTTGCTGCAAATTGTTTTTATGGTTTTAATTGGTTTAATTTGTTTTTTTAATATTGCCTGGCATTATGAAGTTACTAATTAATAATTCTGATTTTCTTTGCATTTTAGAACTTGTCTTACAATTAACTAACTTTTTTGATTATTGTTTATAATAATTATGACTGATATTGATGAGATTGTTGATTTTGGATGTTTAGATAAAGACAACAAATAATGACGACGATAACAAGAGTAACAAAAGGGAGGTGTGCAGTGACAGTTGTGACAATTATGACAATGATTACAGTAGTTACTATGACGAGTATTGATGTAGCTTATGGGTGATGTTACCTATAAAGTAGAAATAATGATGAAAATTGCAATCATAATTCTTAAAATCTTTAAAAAAAAATTGGTATTAAATGGAAAAAAATTCTTTTCTCTAGACAATATTTATAGAAATAATCTACATACTAATGTTGTTGATTCCTACTATTTAACAATTAACAATCTATACAACATTATCAGTAGTCTAATCTAAATTATACAATGTTATATTTAATATATTAAATTATTTAATACTTAGTTCATAAAAAAAGCCAAACCACTTGTCTTGCATCAGTGTCCCAAATGTATCCCCGTGGTAACACTCGTCGAGGTAAGAAAGAAATGTTCTAAAGAAAATTATTTTCACCTCAAATTTACATTGATAATTTTCCTATACTTGAACTATTTTTAATATTTTGGATTCTAAAAATATGTTTAAAAAAGAGTTAAATTAAATATAATTTTTTTCTAATAAATTACTATTTTTACTATCTTTGACAATGTGGTACGGTTTTTACCTTTGGTTGCGTTTTTCAGCATTGCAGGGTAGGTCTTTAGCACTATCAATAACTGTTTCGTATATATTTATATCTATATTTTTTCTTTAATATTTCATCAGGCCAAATATATAAAAAAGGTTTTTTTTTATAAGTGTGCCAACGTTTTGATTTTTTCAAAAGCTATAATTTATTATTACAATTAAACTGTAAAATATATAAATGAACTATATTTATTAAAACTTATAACAAAAATATTGCTTTTAAGTGAGCCTTTTCAATTTAATGAGTTTTGCATTGTTTCAATCAGGACACAAAAATATTAAAACTACAAATATATTAAAATGGAAACAGACTAAAAAGAAAAAAAAACATGAAGTCAGCTATTCGCAAACACAACAACATGAATAGAGAAGGTGTGTAGAAACTGGCCAATCTTTATAACCAGCTCATTAGTTATGAAATAAATGATTGTAGAGGCTGGCAAGAAGATCCCAAGTCACCCATAACTAGTTTAACAGTCATTATCTGTGGAAAGTCTGTAGAGTACAGGCCAAAACGTCACACATGTATGAATTAATTTTAATTTATATTAAAGCAATTATTTACTATTATTACTTTGCCATAAAAAAATTATTTTTGAATTTGTAAAAATTGTTGAGTGAAACTTTCTCATCAGATGACATAGGAGGACAAACATAGTATTCTTTTGTAGGCCTAATGATGACAATATTTCAGGCTTTCAAATTCACCCAATTGTATTTATAATAATAAGTATGATGCTCGAGAATGTTCAATCCTCCTGTATACACCACTGAACTTGCTATACACTATACACTTTCAGCATTTTTCTCCTTGGACATTGAATTATAGAACATTCTTGTAAATTATTCATTAAAATGCTTTCTCATGACATTTCTTGATAACAACTTCACATGCATCATATAAAGTAGATGTATGAAAAAACAAGAGCATTTAAAGTATTCATAAATAAACAATGTTTTCTGTACTATCTTAACAGTAAATTTAGTTAATGTCATTCTTATAAACTGGTTTATAAATCCTAAATTTTATGACACTTTTACCAAATTTCATCACCATCTATTGATGCTTTTCAGTAGACTTAGCAATTTGAATAATGTATAATAATTTTTCCCCATTTTATAATCTATATTTTGTAGTTATTTCTTCCCACTAATTACAGTAAAAAGTATTATATTATTTCCTTGATAGTAAAGGATGGTTTTAATATTTAACAGATAATTGTTTATTATTTCCAAATTTAACTGACGTTTGCAAAATAGACAATTTAGAATTAAAGTTTTCTCTTTCCTATTTGATGATTATTTATCCAAATTACTTTTTCTCAAAGTTGGCAAACATTATAAAAGAAAACATTTTTTTTGTATATTTGGCTGTGTTTGTAGTGGTGCAGTGTATTGTTAGAAGCATGGTAAATTATATTTTTCGTGTATTCTGATTGGTGCATTTGTTTGTCCCGTAACTTTGATTGGATGTTGTGTGCTATTTAACCTTTAACAGGTGGAGTTGGAACTAGCAGCTTTGCGAACACAGCATGAGAAGGTATAGGCACATCATCTTTACAATATGTATACATTATATATATATATTACACTTTTATATCAACATACATGTTATTTTTGTTTACAAATACTATACATTCAGCATTATTTATGTTTTTGTTTGACCTGATTTCTTGCAAACCTAAAGAACTGTATCGAAAATTGTTGTTATGTTTGCTGTTACTGATGTATCCTATAGTGTGTTGGTGTTATGCCATGGATACAAATTTTTGTTAATAAAAAGCATCTCAAAACATCCCTATGCCTGCTCAGGTTAAATGTTTATCGCCACCTAGAGTGTGGTGCCACCTAGAGTGTGGTTGGTAAACTCTTTCATATGGTAAGCTAAGAAATGTTTAAATGATAGTAGATCATCCTCTATTGTTTGGCAGAGAAAATGTTAGCCCTGATAATATAAGCCTTCTATTTTGTCTGTTGCACATAATGGAAACATGAAAATAATTTGAAAGTAACATGTTCAGTGGAAAAGCAATTTTTGATGCAGTTTGTAAAATTTTCATTCAAAGTGAAAATTTAAATATGTATCGGTGCTGCAGCAATCAGGCTTTTGTTAATTATGCTTTATGCTAGAAAACCGTGTTTTTTTATATTTTTTCTTGTTTTTATTTTGGTTAGCTTTTGACGTTAAAATGATAGATTGATTATGCATTATTTTTGGATGTCTTTAATGCATCTTGATAACTATTTGAAATATGGTTTGTATACCCAAACATTAATTTTGTTACTTTTAATTTAAAATTGTTGTCATTATCATTACATTTTTCATAACATTTATTAGATTATCCTTAAAATTTATGAGCAATCTTAAAGTTATATTTATTTTACTTATCTCTCAGTGAAAATTTCTAGATGTACATTTTTGTAATACAAATAGTAGTAGACTACTGTCTCAAGATATTCCCTGTATATCTTGTGTGCACTATGCATAGTACTAAAGACAGGCATAGATTAGCATGATGTTTAGCACAGCACTTTATATACAACATACACTAGTGTATGTTAGGCATGTAGAACATGTGGCTGTGTATATATATTGTAAATGTAATTTTTTTATTTTAATCATGGGTGGATTGATGGAGTGGAACATACTACTCTTGTTTCCACTCCCAGACTGATCAACCCACCTTGCTTTATATTCATCTGTTTGTCAAGTTAAATAAAATTAAAAGTAAATAAATTAAAAATATATATATATTATTATTATACACATTAAATTCAGTTGATTTATATTTTATATTTGGAGTTATATTTCTATAGGCCTATTATATTAAAGAGCCCTAACAGCTATACTATATATTTTCTATTTCAATAGTAACAAATAATATAAATGGAAAAAATACCAAATATATAGAGTGGGTCTCTCCATCCGTTAAGAATCCAAGAGAATAAATTTACAAATGCATTTAACCAGAATATTAATAGACCCTTTCTTACACCAAGCTAGGTATTCAGGATGGGTTTTAATCCCCCAGTCAGTATTCACAATACAAAACATTATTTTCTACTTTATTTTAAGTTATAAAAATTGACTGATAAAGGGCTAATGGTGAACTAACAAATTCATACCCAAAATAAGAAATTTGACAAAATTAATGTTTATTATGTTATTTTTTTTGGGATAATTAAAATCATTCTATAATAATATATCTAAAAGATAAAGTAAATGATTCATTAATAAATAAACTGTATAACCTTAATTAATGATAATACAATTTATAGTTATTACTATGTATTATTTAAAAAGTAATTAAGATTCTCACTAATTTAGTTAATAAATTTTAAAAATACCCCCGTCTATTTTAGTTTGAATGCATGCTTGTGTATGATAAATATTTATGATGTTTTTAACAGTATGTTCGGGAGAGCATGGAGGAGATTGACTCTCTAAAATTTATGGTGGAGGCAGCAGACAAAGAAAAAATGGAGCTTCTACAGGAACTAGAGATACAAAAAAGGTAAATTTTAATTATCACTTCGGTCACACTAGAGAATCAAGCCTTGCTTGATTCTCCATTGATAAGAGTTTTGTAGTGTGACCCAATATGGATGGACTATGCCCTGCCTAAATTTGATATCAAGCTGGCTAACTCGATCCAGGTTTGTTACTCACCATGTGTTGACCCTACCTACCTATTTTCCTCTAAAACTCAGTTTTTGTCAACTAATAATCAAGTCCATCAAAAATTTGAAAATTTGTAAACTGCAATTGAGGCATGACACAGCAAAACCACCAAGTTGTAGGAAAATTGAAAATTCAGTTACTGTTAAAGCCATATTAGACTTTTCGTAAGCTTTAAAATGAGGGGTCAATTATCAAAATCGGACATGTACAACTGAAGTTATTGAACAAAATATACACAAATTTCCTTTGTATTTGTTTATATTGCCTGTTGTTTATTGGCTTATTTCTCAATAACTTCTTGTGCGACAACTTGGTGGGTTTGCCACGACTAGCCTCAATTAGATTCACGTATGAGTTCAGTTTTCATTTAGGACTATACAGAACATTTAGGGGTTTTTTAAAATAATCTAGCGACCTCTTTTCTGTCTGTTTGGAATTTTTTAGTCTGAAATCATAGATTTATTATTTATAGCTAGATGGTCAACTTCCACAGATTAGATAGCCCCAAAGTGCAGTTCCATGTAAGCGCCTACTATTTCGGAATTCAACTAATCAAATCATTTAACGTTCTAATGCTGTTGCTACATCAAAATTGCGCCCTCAATCTTTCATACAAGTTTATCAAATTTGTCAATAAATATAATTCAATAAATGGAAGTAAATTTAATCCAAATATAAAGACATTGACAACATAAAATATATGTGACATGTGTAAATAATTTGTACGACAAAAGAATGTTAAAAACACAATAATTGTAAAACAGTTATTATTATTTAACTTGCGTGTTTCCGACGAAGGGGACGAAATCAAAGTAGTAGGCGCCTACATAAGACGGCATTTCTACAGTGTTAAATTTACCGCCTAGCCGTAAATAATAGATCCATGTCTGAAACTCAGTTTTGTTGTTGATAATTAGCCATGTGCAAATTTAGGCATGGGTTCAATTCCCCTTCAGGACAATACACAACAATAATATTGTTTTAAAATAATGAAGTTCCCTCTAACTTTCCGACTATCACCAAAAGCAATTCATTACTTAATTAATCAGAGAAATTGTTCAAGAGCTCCATTTAGCTAGAGCTCAAGACAACATAGCCTTTAATCAGCATTTGTATCATGCTTTCTCTATGGTATATCTGGGTTTAAAGTGTCATTGTTAACCAAAGGACTCAAAGGAAAACATTGGTAATACGTAACCATTGTATTACAGTTAAATAGGATGAACGAAATGATTCTATTGTAGTTTACAACTCTGAAATGTTTATGTAATTATGATGTGATTTTCAGGAAAGTGGATGATCTACAATTCAGAATAGAGGAAGCTACAATTGACACTTCAGATCTTAAGGTTTGTATCGGTTGTTTGATTACATTCCAAAATATTAATAGCATTATCTAATGAGGTTATTGTTCAGACCATTATCACTTTGCCATAAGGTAGTTTTCCAGTATGTGACTTTTTAGAAAAAAAAAAACAATTTTAACATCAGCATTATTATTTTTCACTACAATTTACCAAATTTTACACATTTTTTAAATTATTTCAACAGATTTACAAAAGCATTTAATAATGCAAAAATAGGTTATAATTCAGTTTTACATAAGTCATGTTTTCTATAATCACTCTATGAAAAATATGTAAAAAATATATAAATGCTGTTTGTAACATGTTGATCTTGAGTTCAACGATATGGTGGAATGATCATGGATATTTCAAATTTATTTTAGTATTTTAACTGTGTATTTTTCCCTTCACAAAAACTAGAAACAACTTAACAAATTCACTGCAGTGAAAAACTGAAAGTGAACGATCTGGTGGAGGAGATATGGTTATGTCCTGCCATGCAATCATTTACTTTTTGTTCATGCAAATAAATTCCCCTAAAAGAAAATTGCCTTTAGTGATGTATTGTAATATAGATTTACTTTGCCTTTTTATAAATTGTCTACTCTTAACATCTTAAGTGTTAAAAAACTACCACTTTTTAGTTATTTTTTTTTCAAGTGGAGACCATCTAAAAATGAATCACAATTTTAAATAAGTAGAGAATTGGATGGGACAGACGTTGCAATTATACATCTAGTTACACTATTTACAAAGTAACACATATCGAAAGTAGAGTCTGCCCACAAAATCAATCATTTTAAAATACATTTGGTTGTCTTATTTAAGTAAATCTATATCTTGACTACCAGGGAGAAAAGAGGTTGTCCAAATATAATGTGGTAACCTTCTTATTTGTATGTGGCAGAGCCAAGCAAAGCTAGTTTTCATCAGGAATAAAAATATTAATAGTCAATTTTTTTTTCAAATTTTATGTTATTTCAAAAGCATACAGTTTTAACATTCGGCTTTTATATTAAATTAACATTTTCATGACTTTGCAAGGAAATATCTATTTAACTGACTTGTTTTTCATGTTAAAGATAATGTGTAATTTCATATTTCATAAATAATTCAATTTTTATTTTTTCGACTTATGCCTGCTTTGGCTTGGCTCTGCCACATACTGTATGTCAGTGGCATTTAGCTCAGTCAGATATAAACTTATGTTAGTCATTGTTTTTTCCACTAAACCATGGAGAATTACTGATCCAAGGTTTGAATACTTTGCCACTATCATTGTGTTTTGGTTGCAAAAATTATATACAAATAGTGTACCATTTTTCAGATGGCCTCACATGTAACATGACTCGTGTGCATACTACAGAACACAGTACATTCTTCAGTAGAAGATTCTCTCCTGGCCATTCACCACTGGAAGGATCCCAGTTGAAATAAGTTCATTTCATAGGTCAAATCAAAATGATTTCCCGGCTTTTTTTTGAATGCATACAATAGTGTATTCCAGCCCTATTGTTTAGTCAGTATTAGGGAAAAATTGCAATGTATCTGTTACTTTTAATTATGCTCACTTTCTAATTTTAGGAAGAAAACAAAGAAGAACTTGAAAGGTTAAAAGAATTAGAAGACAGGTTACTGGAGGAAAATCAAAGAAATAGGAAATTACAGGCAGAAATTGATGAGCTTGTAGTAAGTTAAACTGCTGACATATAATATAAATATTGAATTTTCTAATCAATTATTTAATAAAGACATTGAATTTTGCATTACAATTGTCATTTTTGTCTATGTCATTGTCAGCAATGTTACTGTCCCTGTAGCAAGTATACGACTTTGACATACTATGGGTTAATTAATAACTTCTTTATGAGTGGGAGTATCATCACCTATCACCCTCATTGTCATCATCATCAGCAACTTCATTTAGGCCTAAAAAGAATTTTATTAAAATTTGGGTCAGTCGGTCAAGAAATTTTGTAAACTGCAATGACAAAAATTTTTTATATCTGTAGTATAATTTTGGGATAATTGTATGCATCTTTAATTTTTTTTTAATAATTAGCCAAAAAGATATGAGGTATATTAAAGTTTAACAAAAAACAAACAAAAAAATGTCATCATCATCATCATCATCATCAGTGTTATCATCTTCATCATCATAATCATCATCATCATCAGTGATCATAACCATATTTATCATTGACACTATGAAGACTTCTGTGTTCCATTTCCAATCATTAAAATATATAAAAACGATACCTTTAGGAACAACTTCTATGCACTTGGATTTCTTCCCCTCAATAGGGGGTCTCTAGTTTTCTTCATCAAAAGAGGGCGCCATTGTGGTGAAACATAGCTATGAGATATAGCCGAAACCTGTTCACGGAAGAAATCCAAGTGCAGAGAATTTGTTCCTAAAGGTATCGTTTTTATATATATTTATCATTATTGTCATTGTATTTCACTCAGTGAGAATAAAGATAAATACATACTGACTTGTGTATCAGCTTTCCTCAAAATTTTAGTTGTTTTATGCATAAAATGAGTTGCTCTATACATTTTGAAACCTTAAAACTGGCAGGGATTTCATGTTCAGGGTTAGTGTGCTTATACTGAGGTATATGGCCATATCAACAGTGACTGGGATTCCATGTTCAATGTAGTGGGCTTATACTGGGATGTCCATATCACACAGTGACTGGGATTTCATGTTCAATGTAGTGGGTTTATACCATGGTAAATTTCCATATCACACAGTAAATTAGATTCCATGTTCAATGTAGTTAGCTTATACCAGGGTATATGTTCATATCAGACAGTAAATTGGATTCCATTTTCAATGTAGTTAGCTTATACCAGGGTATATGTCCATATCAGACAGTGACTGGGATTTCATGTTCAATGTAGTGGGTTTATACCAGGGTAAATGTCCATATCACACAGTAAATTGGATTCCATGTTCAATGTAGTTAGCTTATACCAGGGTATATGTCCATATCAGACAGTAAACTGGATTCTATGTTCAATGTAGTTGGCTTATACCAGGGTATATGTCCATATCAGACAGTGAATGAGATTCCATGTTCAATGTAGTGGGTTTATACCAGGGTATATGTCCATATCAGACAGTGAATGGGATTCCATGTTTAATGTAGTTAGCTTATACCAGGGTATATGTCCATATCATACAGTAAATTGGATTCTATGTGCAATGTAGTTGGCTTATACCAGGGTATATGTCCATATCATACAGTGAATGGGATTTGATGTTCAATGCAGTTGGCTTATACCAGGGTATATGTCCATATCAGACAGTGAATGGGGTTCCATGTTCAATGTAGTGGGTTTATACCTACCAGGGTATATGTCCATATCAGACAGTGAATGGGATTCCATGTTTAATGTAGTTAGCTTATACCAGGGTATATGTCCATATCATACAGTAAATTGGATTCTATGTGCAATGTAGTTGGCTTATACCAGGGTATATGTCCATATCATACAGTGAATGGGATTTGATGTTCAATGCAGTTGGCTTATACCAGGGTATATGTCCATATCAGACAGTGAATGGGGTTCCATGTTCAATGTAGTGGGCTTATACTAGGGTATATGTCCATATCAGACAGTGAATGGGATTTGATGTTCAATGTAGTTGGCTTATACCAGGGTATATGTCCATATCAGACAGTGACTGGGATTTGATGTTTTATGTAGTTGGCTTATACCAGGGTATATGTCCATATCAGACAGTGAATGGGATTTGATGTTCAATGTAGTTGACTTATACCAGGGTATATGTCAATATCAGACAGTGAATGGGATTTGATGTTCAATGTAGTTGACTTATACCAGGGTATATGTCAATATCAGACAGTGAA
>JAOTQE010059382.1:0-17336 GCA_025631205.1 Nesometra sesokonis | reverse complement strand
TGGGATTTGATGTTCAATGTAGTTGGCTTATACCAAGGTATATGTTCATATCACATGTTAACTGAGGTTTCATGTTCAATATAGTGAACTTATTTCAGGATGACTATGGTAATGAACACTTATGTTTTAATCGCAGAATCAAAATGAGAACAAAGATTTCAAAGTTGCCGAGATGGAGATGGAAGGAGCCTCACTACAAGAACAGCTTGAAGAACAACAGAAGAAGATTAAAGAGCTAGAAACAAAGCAACAGTTGTACGACACAGCACAACTAGATAGCAGCCAAGCAAATGTGGAACTGAAGGCAAAGATTGTGAGGATTGCAGAATTAGAAGAACAGCTGTCAGAGTTTGAGAAGCAAAAGACTGAGATGGATAGGAAAGTCCAAGAAAAGGTAAGAGTTACCAGAAGGAATTTGAAAAATATGTTTGTCATCTAATTCGAGATCCCTTTAATTCAAGACCACTTTTTCAAAGTATCAATTGACCTCAAATTAACACTGAGCTCAGCCTCTGAATATGAGACCCCTCCAATTTGAGACCAAAACCAGGTACGGAAAAACTCTTGCAATTGTTTACAAGTGACAAGACTTTGAACCAAAACTTATAACCGATTTACATGTAAAGAAAAACGTTAAAAAAAAAATAACAGGGGTATCTTCCTATTCAGACTGAGATCCAATGCATTCACACGTGTGGATAAAATCTAGAAATAAACTTATTAGAACCAGTGAAGTAAAGAACAAGGCCAGACCAGTGACCTTAGTTAACCTAAGTAAAAACAATAGAAATTCCTAAATGTAACATCTAGGAATCATATTCCAGAGTATTCCTAGATATTACAAGGATGTAACCTGATGTTAAATTTGAGAGCATTCACATGTACCTTAAAATGTAACAATTTGTTACATTATGCTACATTTTGGCAAGGTTTTTGTACTTGTGAATTAGTATTACATGTGAAGTAGTATTAGATATTTAGAGGTCCCATGTTGGAGAAATGAAATTTCTAATCATGTTTTTATTGATAAAGTTGGCAGTGGTAAGTCAGGAATGAGTTTCACAATTTAAAATTATATAAAGTCCATCTCTACCGGATCTCGTCAAACTTCAACTTCTGAATACTCTGTGAAACGTCACATTTATAACATACTGGTTTTTTTTTTTTACATTTTGTTTTTTTTTTATAAAGTTTGTTGTATTTTTGGTTATTGTGCAAAGGTTTGGTTTCATTAAGGACTTTAGTTCAAGAGACTTATTGTAATTTTTTTTGTATGACTTAATTTCTTAAATGAGTCAATAGCATTGCAAACATGCAGTGTATTTATCGATAAATGACAAATAAATGTAAATCATAGACCTAAAATCTCTTTATTCTAAGATATAGAACACATTACCATGATATGGTATTGATAAAAATACATGGTCTATTATAATGTTATATTTACTTGGAAAGTATAGTTTCTCTTATGTTTATAGAAAGGTTGAAATTTTATTGTTTTTTAATGATAATAAATATTTAAACATTTATAATGCTAAAATTAGCACATCTAATGACTTGTTTCTTCCTAAGGTTCACCTTATATTTAAAGCCTAAAATGTGGGAACTAACAAACACCAATGTCAGAAAAAATATACTGGTGCACAGAAACTGTTTTATATTTTGTAATTTAGACATGTTTATTGCAATCACTTGTGCTATCTATGATATGTCATGGATCCTTTTTTTTGTTTTTTAATAGATTCAAGAATTACAAATGGAAGTAGCAAACAAACAGAAACTTGAATTAACTGTTGAAGGTAATGTATAGATATTTTATATTGAATGTGACACAAAATAAATCAATTATAAAATAAATATTGTATTTGAAGAGTCTCCTATTTGAAATGCACAACATTCAATTCAATTAAACTTTATTCATTCATCATAAACCAAATAAAAACATATTAAATCTGTAGAATACTAATACAATACAAAATTATATGAAAATGATCTTAAGAAACTTTTAAAGGAGGCCCATTACTGTATTTTATTAGTTTCATTTACATACATTAGAGAAAAAAAACAAAATAAATAAAATAAATATTTAAAAAATAATAAATACAATATAAGTCTTCTCCCATGAATACAAGGCAACTCTCCAGGGGAGACCTTCTCGTTCCAAGACCCCAGTGTGAAATCTTTAAAAATTCCTTTAGTTACAAAGGACCTAAATATTTTAATACACTAGACACTTCAATTAGAAATTCCAATACGTTCTCCAATTTTAAAATTAAACAAAATCTCTCTTGTTCAACAATGAATCAATTGAATTTTTTTTTATTTGCTTACATTTAAAAATTATATTATTATTATTGATATTTAATTGTAGATTTATGTATATTTTTTTTGTAATGATATTTATGTTATTTTTTTATGTATGTATATAAGTTTTTATTTTTGCGGGCCCCTCATAATCAGCTCACGCTGGATGGGTCACCCTCGTGAAATATGGTTTAATAAATAATAAATAAAATAATTTTTGCAGGAGTATAACAAATAATTCTTGTGTATTTATTATAGATCTAAATAAGAAGTTAAGTGAAAAAGAAACAGCATACTGTGGAATATTGAGTGAGGTTGAAGAATTAAGACAAGCCAAATCAGGTATGTTATGAACATTTAAATGTTAAAGCAGTTTTCCTGTCAATCATAAATCCCCAAAATAGTGATTTGAAACTGTTTTAGATTGTTAATCTTTAAAAAATTACTGCTTTATCCAATGATTGCTTGCTAGGCAATATACCAAAAAGAATATTGGTTGTCAGCCTACAATAAACATTACATTTTGTTAATTGTTCTAGTTTTTCTAAGTTGATTCAAAACATAAAATGTACAATTAACAAATATATAAAAATTTACTTTAAAAACTGACTTAAGTTCTTCAGTTCACATTCTGTGTTATGCCAGATTATTGTTCCATAGCATTATTAGTGTTTTATAATAGAATGTACGTTATCATTTCTAAAAAAACTAATCTGTTACATTGATATTGTGCTATAGGCACTAGCAAATCAACTGCAAGCCCACCTTTCTCATAAATTAAGACCTAAGGCATTTTTACAACAAATTTAAATTTTTCTTTCAGAGGTTGAAGATAAATGTAAAAAGGCAGAAGATATGCAAAAGAAATTATTAAAAGAAAAGAGTGAATTTGTGAGTATAAAGAAAAAAATAAACCAATAAATTAGGATATCCTTCAGGAGGTTAGATTATAAGTCAAGTATTAGACCATCCTATGGATGAGATGTGAAGATGTTGGTCCTGTGTAACATAGAGTAGGAGATTGTCTGCTGCTGAATATTGCAATCACCAACAGAGGCAAGCTACTGAACATTTAGTGGATTATCATTTCTGTGAGGCATTAATTTAAAAAAAAATGTTAGAAACTGTCTGCCAAGATGTACTGCCCAAATCCACTAGTGAGGCATTAATTTTTTTTTAAAATGTTAGAAACTGTCTGCCAAGATGTACTGCCCAAATCCACTAGAAGAAACTCACTAGATGGGTACATAAGAAGTGTTTTGTACTCATTGGATATGGAGTAGTGAATCTGTCTAATACACACAAGAATGATGCCACTGTATATGTAAACTATGGGTTATAGAGTCACACATTGGAATAAAAGGCTGTAGGCTGCTCAGGTGTCTCCAAACACCTCCAGAAGACATAAATCCATTTTAGGCTGTTTCTTTACTATGGTTTGGTAGGTAAAGTAGGAGTCCAAAGTTTGAAACTCGCACTGGAATTTACTTTCATTGTTTCAGTCAACCCAGCAGTATCAAAATATATATCAGTAAATTGTTAGGACTAGCCTGCAGCATATTAACAATCATTTTGGGATAGTGGTACAATCCAATCTGATTTGTGATAAGCCCCAGTTTTTCAGTTGATTAGAGCTCAGGAAGCATTTACTGCCTGAATGCAAACCAGCCTTCTAATCCCTAGATCCAGAGTTTGAATCATATCTTGTGCGGGGTTTTTAGCATTACCAAAGAAAGCCATTTATTATTCTCTCTTTTTTTGAGACTTAGTTTATGTGGAAGCAGTTGACGTAGCAGTTGTGTTTCGGAATTCCAGTTATGAGGTTGGGGGTTCAAGTCTTACTCTGATCGGCTGTATCTGTTCCTAAACAAGACAACTTTTCCATGTTGTCTCTCTCCACCCAGTAGTATAAATGGGTACATGGGAGGTACAAAATGTGCTGATTATAGCTGCAATATTATAGAATGGATTGTGTTCCATAGGTGTTTGTTCCAATGACTGGGGGTAATCATTGTGAAGTGCTTAGAGGCAAGCACTATATAAATGTGACATTGTTAGTGTTTCGAACACGTATGTTTTTCTGCCACAGTGTCTGATAAAACTCTGATTTTCTATTTTGACAATTCTTCTAGGAAAGCTTGAATATTGCTACTCCCCAGGAGACAACATGAACACCTTCTGGAGTCGGTTAATTTATATGTAATCAATATTTGGATTCGATAGGAATATTTGTAGCCATGTTCCTCAATTAATAAAGATAACAAAAAGGTATATCTGCTATACAGCTATTTGGGTCAGTTTGTTTTGTTTTTTAAAATATATCATATATAGACTGCTATAAAAATATTGATATATTTTTTTATTTTTAAATGCATTTGAACTATTACCAGGATGCTGAGAAGAAGACGATGGAGGAGAGTGCAAGTGATAGTGCTGGTCAAATCATTCTGATGAATCAACAAATCAATGAAAAAGATAGGTTAGTTCACTGCATGGTGTTGTATATATAGTGGAGCTAGGGGAGAACCATAAATTTATTATTTACAGCTAGATAGTGAACTTAACACTTTAGAATTGCAGTCCCATGTAGGCGCCTACTGTTTTGATTTCGTCAGTCTTTGTCAGAAACACGTAAGTTAAATAATGATAACTGTTTTACAAGTATTGTATTTTAACATTCTTTTGTCATACAATTTATTTACATATGTCACATATATTTTATGTTTTCAATGTCTTATAAATTTTGAAAAATTGGGGGCGCAATTTTGACGTAGCAACAGCGTTTCGAACATAACACGATTTGATTGGTTGGATTCCGGAATTGTAGTCGGTAACATGAAGCTGCACTTTGGGGCTATTTATTCTATGGAAGTTCACCATCTAGCCGTAAATAATAAATCTATAGGGAAAAATCATATTCTGGTAGTGTGTTATTTCTGTGCTGGAATTGAGCCTTAAAAAGGGGTCAAAATATTATATCAGAATGTTAAATTACTAAGTTTAGTTACAACAATTGCATTTTTTATTGTATTAATAAAGTGAACTGAATACGGAACATCTTTGTAGATGAAGATAATTGGAACTAGTACATGACTGTTTTCATGTAACTGAAAATAATATAAACATTCAAACATCATCATTGAAACTGATCTGAAACAGGTATGCATGGAGACAAAAGTTAAAACCATGCTGATAGTTGACTTATTTTATTTTGGTTTCAACATATGCTCAGCTTGATACCAATGAATTCCACATCAACAGATTTTCGGTAAAAAAAAAATGAAAGTTGTAATTCTTTGAATTTGCATTACATATCCCTTAAGCCCGGCGCAGACTTGAGGAATTTTGCTTAGTAAACTGTCTCGCAAGACACGTTGCTTACAGTGTGCGTCAAATTTTTAGCCTGCAAATTGCCTCATGAGGCAGTGAGCAAAATATCTATGTTTGATAGTTTTGGTTTTTCGAGGAACTTTGCTCGCACTGTGTACAAAGCTAAGCAAAAAGCGTTTAGAACATAAGCAAAAAGCATGCGCATATCAATTGAAATGAACTGAAGTGAGCTAATTCCACTACCATCGCCAATCAGATTATTCAAAGCACTTGTGCGGGCAAAGAATGTTCTATGTTCATAAGCGTTTTGCTCACAGTGTGCGACAAAATGGTAATAGTGACCAAAGTGCCTTTTTTGTGATGTATTAGTAGAAAGTAAACATTTTATCTATATGACCAGTAGGTTTCTCTGGATGATGCTATGAATATATTTTTTGTAGATAAAGACAGGTAGGATATAAATTTTACTCGATGATACAAGACAGTTCATACAAAGGGTTATGGTGATACACTCCTCATTACCATGCTTGAAACAGAAGGTCGACTATACACACAATATACAAAACTTTCAAACGCGTATTTAAGCCTCTCTCCACCATGGTTGATTTTAAAATTGACCCATGACTTTTTGCAGAGTTGACAAAATTCATGTAACTCATCCTAATAAAACCCCTATTGGGAGAGAAGCGTTATACTGTACACTTTTTAATGTTTAGATACAAGGTTCTTTTATGATTTTTCCTGTGGTTATTTATTCAGACAAATTGAGGAGATGACAGCGCAGCTAAAAGAATCTAACCAGAAAATAAGCGAACTAACAGACAGCCTTAACCACAACAAAGACGAATCACAGAAACACTACGAAAACCTTCGACAACAACATCTTGAAGAAATCAAGAAATATCAAACCAAAAACGATAAAATTGTGAGTACCGTATGATCGTTGTGAGCGGTGCAGTGGTTGTACTTTCTTTTACCATGGTATCTGCACTTTCACTATGTTGTTTTTAGATGTTTTGGTAACACTATCCGATAAAATAATTTGTGATGCTAAGAAATCACATGTGATATATATAATTCTTTGACTTTTCAAGTATCATTTCTATGAATTTCTCATAAATAATAACAGTAATTATAATTATTGTTATTATTTTTCATCTTTATATGTTGTGCGACTTTATACATTTGTTCAATGGGATTTCCAAAGCTGCATGCGTAATTAAGATTATATTTTACAGATCTTTGTATGTATTTAAGTTTTTTTATTTTACATATTTTACTGTTTGTTTTCAAATTTGTTTTTTTAACTGATAACAACAACCAATACATTTTTAAATTGATTATTAAACTTAATTATATAAAAAAAGTATATGCAATTTAACATACATATTATATGTATATATAATACAAATTTTAAAGATTTATTTGGACCAACATATATGTATATATTACATTTTTTACATTTATATTATATTTCGGTGTTATCATTTCTACGAAAAATACACCAAATATTAGTATTATTTGTGTATGCATCTATTATAAAATTATTTCATAAATGTATATAATAAAGATTTTGATATCTTTTTTAGATTGAAAAGTAAAATTTACAGAGACTTTTAATAACATTATTATTAATAGTGCTAATAATAAAATTTTATTTACTAAATTGTACAATTAATGTACATATTTAAAATTACAAAAAACAGTAATTTGTCTAGCTTTGTTTTGTTTTTCTTTTTAATTCTTTTTCAAACTGTCTTTGAAGACCAAAAATGTTGTATGATGGATGTTGGTGTGCATACTTTGTTGGTGCCAGAAGTTACATTATATTTGTTTAGATTAGTTTTAATAGATTTTGTATTTGAAATTTCTGAAATTGTGTTTTTCTTTCTTTCTTTTTTTGCACGCTTACAGCCAATATTGTCAAAATACAAGGGTAGCTTCTCATTCAAATGAACCAATATACACCTTTAAGAAAAGCAACATACATACACGTATAAGTATACTACCCATTAATGGACATTATTGACTTTATACCAAACTTAAACACCTCAAAATTAACCTAAGTTAAAAATACTTGCTAAAATGTAACTACATGCCAAGTTACAAACGTTCTTTAATATACATCTTCAATAAATACATGTTTTCACACACTCTCCTAAACAAATAAACATTTGCATAACAACCGACATAATTATATTAGGTCTCACCTCAAAATGAGTTGCATCGTCAGTGAGATAAAATTTCTAAAGTCAATTTTTTTAAATTGGTTATTTTTAGTACAATTAAGGTATTTTCTATTTTATTACAGTATAATTTAAAGTTTAGCTTTCATGCAGGAAAGTGTCATTTAGGCCTATGTAGATCAGATTTTATGAGATTTCGTCTTTCAGCTGTCTATTTTTAGATTGTATTTTGGGAAATTCTCCAAAAAACGTGTTTAGCATGCTATGAATCGCATTTAAGATTCAGAGTACAGTACTGTGCTATATTAGAATACACCAATAACTATATTTTATTTTCCTACCTTGAGATTAATTTTGTGGTGAGACCTTGAATATTTACCAATCCTTTCAGTCAATTTTAAATTCAGTGTACAGGCAATCCAGCCAATTTGTATGTGGGTCTCCTAAGAAGTTTACATATACACTAATAAATGTCACATAATTGTCATATTAACACATCCCAAACTATCACAAATGCATTCAGTTCATATAAATGTTAGCCAAATTTACAAAGATATAACCAATACATAGACCATATTCATTTACATGCACAGAAGTTCAGTTGCATATGGTAAGAGTGTAATCTGCATTTGGTGTGTTTTCCTTTCTTCGTTATCTATCTTTTCCTTCAACACCATATTTTAGTTATAGTTTGTATATATATATGTTTCATGTATTCTATACTCACAGTTGCCAATAGGCATTTGAAAAAAATTAAAAAATAATAACTTATAACTTTAATATAAAAATAAAACTGAGCAGAAAACTGATTTAAATTTATTGTACGGAAATAAATGACATGCATCTTATTTCTGCTTTTTTTTCAAATTAAAAAAATTAACATACATGCATGCTATTTAATTGTCGTTATTTCTCTTTGAAAAAAATAAAATCTCTAAAAAAAACTTTTAAAAAAATATAAATAATCCAAAAAAAATTGTGGCTTAGAGTTTATATAAGAATTCAGGCATTTACCATCAGTAAATTCTTACAGTATGAATACGAAAACAAGTAGGTCAGGGGTAAGAGGTGTAGTAGTCTTTAATTTAGGGTAAAAATTACCAATTTCTTTACTAACAAGTACTAAAAATGTCATCTATTTCCTTGTGGTTGATGACTGCCAATTAATACCACTAACAGTAGTTGTAGAAGTTGGCTAATTTTAATGTTGTCACTTTTGAGTATTTAGAATAGTTGGTGTCTGGCAAAAATGAATTATGCCTAGTTAGATTGATAGGATTAATAAGTACACAATCCTGTTTACAAAGATTTTTTGAATTAGAGTTATGTGTTACAACTGGAATAATAATGTGAAATGTATTGTAGTTTTACTAAAAAGATGATAAGACTGACATATATTGATTGCAATTGGCATTATATTGCAGAAAATAGGGTGGAGAAATTTATTCTGCGAAGAAGAAAGGCAATTATCCAATCTATGAAGGTGTCGAGATTGTTTAAATGGGATAACTAATGTTTTTTGGTAAACTAAAGGTACTGGCCTCCATAATCAAATATCCAGCAATTTGATTCGCACAACCTGTGACCTGAATCCTCTCTACATGCTTTGTTTCTGAGTGGGCTTAGGTAGTCTGTTGTACTTCATTGCTTTGTGTTTTACTGCCATGCCGTGAAATTAACTCCCTAATGTATTAAAAGAAAAATGTTGATTTACATAGTACAGTCAACTCTCTCAAGATTGGCTACCCTTTTATCATGGTTCTCATCTTATAATTAATTTTGTTAGTCATGAAGAAAAATATCTGTAGTCATGAATCAAAAGTTTCAGTAGTTTTTACGCATCGTGTCAACTTTACAATGGCCAATGCACAACACTAAAATTCTTAGGTATATAGCACCCTCAATGTTTGTTAAAGCATAGAGGGTGCTATGTGCATCCAACTGTTTGCATACAGATGTGGTCATGGGTCATGTTAAGAAGCCTTCATTGGTTGTCATGCCTATTGGCTGTGATGTCATTGTATTTGTTTCTGTTGTTGAGGTATCACAGTTATCACACACCCGCCTCATGGTCACTGAAACCTGGGAGTCATTTTGCAGTGGTTTGGGTTGTTAATTTGACCATTATTATCATGTTTTATTGGGGATTGCCCAAATTAAGCGGACTTGTGTTTTGCGTAGTTGGTGTGCATTTCTGTAGTATGTATACATATACATATGTAATTGGACTGACTTTTAGTAGTAACTAAAGACGTTCCGTAATACTTGAGAACCCAGTGTTGTTTGATTTTTCAGACCGCTTATTACTGAAATTTTAATTGATTTTATGCTTTGAAAAAATGTCTGATTTAGCTTGAAATTCTGGGTCGATTTTGGGAGAGTTCTCTGTAATTTATAATGCTAATTAAATCTATGGTCCTCTTAGGCTATCTTAATATATGTATATAGGTATATGGATTTTCGAATACATGTATGGCTAAAACAGAATTTATATTTGGCATGAAATAGATTAAGCATAACATAGAGTAGGCATAAATTAATTATTAATAAGTCTTTTTTTTAAAGAAATTAGTAAAATAACAAAAATATAAAGATGTGTAAAATGATTATAATGTAAGAAATATAGCTTTATTCATAATTCAAAACATTTGGCAATTTATAATTTGTTTTATTGTTATTGTAATTTATGTGAATATGTATTAAAAAAATAAGTATAATAATATGTTAGTATTATTGTATTAAGTATAATTATTTGAAGATAGTTTTATTATTAAATTGTTTTACCACATTAGTAGGGTGGGGAATTTAGATAAAGGGAAGTGTGTGAATAATGCATACACTAAGCATTGAAATACACACCATCATGCTGGGATTCAATATTTCAACATTAATTGTGTCATTGATTTGGAATAAAATATACAATGATAATGACAAGTCAAAGATATCACATGCGATTCTGAAGCTTAAGAATGTAAAATATAGCACTGAAATAATTATAACAAATAAAGTATTATATTATTTTTATTTCACACTAATTGTTATTTAATTAACAATTAATTAATTAGATTAAGTATCATTACTAGTCTAAAGAAATTACAACCACTAAACCTCTCTATTAGATGTATGCATGGTATACCAAATGTCTTAGCTAATGTATAAGTTATTATTAATGTGAAATGAATATTTGTTTTTTTGTTGTTTCGTTATCGAAGTTATCATCATTTGTAGTGATTGAATGGCTTAATTTCTGTGCTAATTATCGTGAAAATCATCGTTGGGATGTCTGGAGATGACGCTAATTGTGAAACCAAATAAATATTAAAAAGCTGGGCTTTCCATGTATAGCAATTTAGACTGTTATTTATGAGATATTATAAATATATAATCCTGTAAATATAAATAGCCCTACACTGTTATTTTACTCAATTATTGAGAGAATTATTTACCTTATGCACGAAATTGTGATTGATGTTTGTATTTAATAAACTTAATTATTGTGAAGTTGTTAAATCATGCTTTCATCATTTTATAAGTTTTTGTATATTTTATTATATTAGACTTTTTTTTTCTTTGGTTTAATTTCACAGCGCAAGTCTAAAAAGCACAATAGTGCAGACTGCTTGCTCATGTAACAAATTAACACAACACTGCATTACGTTTCAAATATCATCTCAGATTTTGACTGAATCTAACCATGATTTCATAATCTAACAATAACATCCGCTTATGACCATAACATCCCCTCACTAACATCTTTAAATCTTTAACACTTCTCTTCCTATCACCTTGCATTTATCACTTCATTATTAGACCCTATAGAATATACTGAAATTTTTAACATAAACTATCCATTATTAATGGGAAAAGTGTAGGTCCTTCAGATGCAGTTTATTTAAAATGTAAACAAACAGATTTTACGAGGATGTACCTAGAAAAATCAAAAGGTGGAAAAGGCAAACAAAAGGTTGACCGAAAAATGTTTTAACAATATCTCAGATTTTTTTATTGTCCAGCATTTTGGAAATTGCATTGTTGTTATTCAGGCTTAGGCGAGTTACTGGTTAAAATTAGGTTGGGTGGAAATCAGCCTCAAAAGAATTTTGAGGCTGGGTAACCCTGCTCATGTACAATCACATCCCTTGATTTATTTCCAAGAAATTCAGTAATCCGTGATGGCGAAAACATATACCCTTCAGATATGGTTGAAATTTAAAATAAAATGGAATTTAATGTGTTCTGGAATCCCTGACTAGTATTTTTATACTTCCCTGATACCATCCTGTTTTTTAATTATTTTAACACCCAAACATAAATCTGCCAATTTTACCTACTATTTATTGGCCTCCTCCCTATTTCCTCCTATCTTAACTTGGGCAGATCTAGGATTAGAATTGTTAGTAAAGGGAGGAGAAGTATCATGTACCTGATATGACTTTAAACAAGCCAAAACTCAAGAATGTTTTTTTTTGCCATATTATCCCCTGATATACATCATGGAGTCTGTATTTAATGGAATCAATATTGTGTATAAAAGAAATATTGTATTCAAAGTAATTAAAAAAAATGTTGGTGTCAATTTTAGGTAGAATCTGTCCCTACTTAATTCCCCCTCCCCTCCCATGATTTATAACCCTATTCATTGCATCCTCCCTGATTCGCACCATATATTGTGTGCCTGATTTGCACCTTTTGAATTCTAATTGTATTCCAAGACTATAGATTACTGCTTTTCTCTTATCATTCTCTTTCGACTTCTGTGATACAAACAACCAATACACTCTGTAATAGAAAATATGGCATAGTATTTAAAGACTTCTAGGATCATTCAGGTACAAACAAATATAGTTACAGATAATTTATACAATGAACACATAAATACATAGCCTAACATACTACAAGCATACTGTATACAGTATATACAGTATGCTATAACCACATACAAAATCACAAATATCAAAATTCTGAGTCATTAAACTCAATACAAAGTCACATATTTTCACACAGAGATGTGCCCATCCCAACATACAGTCACCCATCCTTATACCATCATACATTCTAATCCCCACATCACTGCCTCCATTCATGCCACATACATGCTTCGTGGACTGTTTGTTAATATTTATTAAGAGTTTTGCGCTGTTAGTTAACATAAAGATTTAGACAATATTGTACTTATGATTTATATTTATGCATGCTCGATGTATGTATAGTTATTGATGATATTATGAAAGCATATTTGGATTTTGATTGTTTCGAAGCAGCATGTGCATATTTGTAAGGAGACCATAATCCTTCTGTAAATTAAAAATAGAAAAATAATGGTTAACCCTTTCACTGCGTGCCCCTGGTACTAACGGGGATAATAAATTTTGTTGTTAAATGGCCTACCCCCCAGTACTACCGGGGGTATGATAAATCGTTATTTTAACGTACTTGGCTATTGCTAAACCCGCCCTCTTTAGTTTTTATACCATCCATGACAAATTTTCAATTTAAATAAAAATGCATTCCCAGAATATGCACCCTCTATAGTTTTTTTTATGAAAAATTCATCTTTTTTCATGATTTTATCTTGTTATAAAATGACGAAAATCATTCAAACTTTTGATATTTGTATTCATAGTATGTGTCCGCATTATGATCCAGTGTAAAAAATGTATCCTATAAACAGTTCTTGAAGAAAAAGTATTTTTTTCACAGATTTTAGGAAAAATTAAATAAAAATGGATGCTATGACATCATGTGACATCATGTGACATCATCATTATGCAAATTTCCAATTTTTTCCCCTCCCACAATAGGCCAACACATTACCCATCCTAACACACAAAAATAATTTTAAAATAATATCGTTTAGTATTTTGCTGACATTTATTTAAAAAACAACTATTTTCCATGCAAACATGCCCAGCACATAGGCGGGACTAACATCCAACAGTGAAAGGGTTAACACAAAACATAAGAGAGTATCCAAATAGGTTCACAATATCAATAAATTAAACTTTTGATAAATGACCTAATTGCTAATTGCTCCTCTCACAAAATGGTGAATCTGAAGAATTGCTGTTTCAAGAAATTCCTGACTGTAGCTTTTGAAACATTTGAAAATTACTTGTTATGTGATAGAGGAGTGCTAGGGCATTGATTTTTCACACATCTGGAGAATTTATTTTAATCGATATATCCAAAATGTTATATACATTATTCTATTACCAAAAAAAACTGATTAGAATTCACTGGTTCATGGAAACAATTTTAGTTGTCTTCCAAGGTTTTCTTATTGTAATCGTCAATCGTCTGATCAAAAAAATGCATGCCTATGTTCTAACATTATTGGTCATGTAGGTTGTATCACTATGGAAAAATCGAGATTCACTTTGTCTGAAATATAAACATGTTTTTGAATTACTAGTTTTCATATTTATCACATTAGTTATTGAAAATTTAATGGAAATTTGATTTTGGAATTGGAAATAAAATAAGTATTCTTCTGAAGATGTGTAAGCAGAAAATAAAATTGAAACTTTGGTGGCAAAATCTGAATTCTTCAGTTTGTGGGAGGAACTATGATTTATGAGGGGTAAGATGGGTACATGTTTGTTTACCCTTAAATAACCAAGGCCTTTTTAAAGACATTGATATTTAATTATGATTTGTGCCTTTTATGATGTTTATTATGATATGATTTTTGGAGTGAGTGTGTGTGCGATTGTATGTATACTTGCAATTCTATATGGTAGTAAATATAATATTTAACTTGTACATTGGATTAAAACAATAAAAAAGACGATCTAAACATGTTTTCAGGATTTATATTATTTTCTGGACATCTTTATTAATGTTGGCATTTTACATTTGAAAAATTATTTACCATAATAAAAAAACTCAAAATTATGATCTTAAACAGAAAAGATAACAAATACGCTTAGCTTGCAAGCATACACACATAGAAGCAGGAAGTACATACATGCACACATACTTTTATGTGTATGTTAAGTCATTCAAATATTTATTTTTAATTATGATGAATGAAAACGATTTTGTTTTATATGATTTTGTAAATTAATATTAATTTAAAAACAACGAGTTTACAGTTTTATTTTCAACCAATTTTATAACCTTTTTGTTAATATTATAAAATAAAATCCCAGTTGACTTTTGAAGTTTGAATGGAATTTGTATTGCAATAACTTAAATTGCTAAGGAATGTATGTTGCCCACTAATTTTGAGGACTTTGTTACAATAACTTAAATTGCTAAGGAATGTATGTTGCCCACTAATTATGAGGACTTTGTTGCTCTTCAACAAATTGGTAAATTGTAAAATTTGACATTTTCATGAAAATTTTATCAAAGGTTTTGGCACATTTTGAATGTTACATGTTGTATTAGAAAAGCTACAAACAAATTGTTTATATTTGATATATATTTAATAATTGCCAAGAGAATTAATAAATATTAGCTACTTTGTTGTATTTTGAGTTTGTTTTATCAGCATTCAACAGTAACATGACCATAAATTGCTCTGCGTATATGAACTAAGAATCTCTCATCGCGTACCTCAAATTGCTACACCAAAATTCAAATTCATTTTTTGTTAAAGATAAACATCAGTTATGAATTATCATATTCGTCAAAAATTAATTAATCAGAAATTAAATTATTTGATTTTGGATTAAATATTATTCTGATGATGTGTAAAATACAAAGGTTTTGGCATCAAAACTGTGATTCACCAGTTTGTGTGAGGAGCAATGATATAATTTAATCAATGAGCTTGATCAATATTATTTGAGAATTTTTAAAAGTTGTATGATTTTAACTGAATTATCTGATGTGTAAATTTTGAGTATGTAAGTTTTTGTGAGACATACTAAAAATAAAAATGATTATGTATGTAATGAAATTACTGAATATTGTGTGCTTAATTTTGAATTTAACTTTATTTTTGTAGATTTAATAAACATTAACATAGATATTTATTTCCTTTAATTTACAAGTGTGATTATGAAAATAGTACCTTAAGAAATCATAAAAATAACTGCCACCATCATGATCTTATGTAACAAAAAAGTGAAGGAGTTTATTTAGAATAAGAAAAAACATTATTTCTACAATGAAACCAGCAAAACCATATATACCAGCTGAAAGCAGATTTGAGAATGCAAGCTTTGGGATAGCAACATTATGCGGGCCACACATATCATATTGCTTGAAGGTTTGCATGGTGGGATGTCAATAGACATAACGTTTGCGGTACACCACGTATGCAGTTGTAAGCTACTCAATGTTTTGATTGATGTGCTTTGATCATCCTCAGGAGTTAGAGTGCAGATAGTTTAATGAGTGGGGCTAAATAACTGGGCTAAGTGGTAGTCAAAGAGTAGGGGTGGAGAAACTAGCTAAAACAAAGCATCGTTACCAGGTGTGAAGAATAAAATTATAGCCATGTCACAACTAGAAAATAAATACCTAGAGCTTGCATAATTGTGACAAATCTTTCTAGTCAAGCAACTTATTTCTAAATGTCTGTTGTCCAAACCAAATTCCGCTGTCCTCATTTAAAGATTTGTTACCAATATGCAAAAAAGTGGTAGATTACAGATTAAAGATGTATTGTCACCTAAAATATGAAAAAAATATTTTGAATATAACTTGCTTATTTTAAAGAAATCTATAATAAAGTATGATCATTCCACTCACAATTACAATATTGAAAACAAAATTACTTAGATCTCTTCAAAAAAACTAAGTAAGATCATAAAACAGGATCAGACATGATTATGACCTAAAATTATAAAATTTCTCATTTTTCAGTGTAAAAATCTTGTTAAACAATTTTTAAATTCACTAATTTCCATTCTCAGGTTACTAACTTTGGCGTGACTTTATTTTGAGTAAGTTAATTTCAAAACTTAATGATGACTTTTTGGACATTTTCGAGTGACAATACATTTTTAATGTAACAGTTGCAAGTAGGGAAACAAGTTACAAAATTGTGATTGTTGGATGTCGGGCAGGTTATTGTGCCTTGATATGATTCTATAAATCCCATGTTGTAGCCAATTTAAGGATTAAAACAGAAAATAAATAAACTAAATGTTCATAGGTTTATACATTTTATATAATAAACATTTTGAATAAAACATTAACTGGTCTACAGACTTGGCACAAAATGTTACACTTCTAAATTTTAAAATTACAAAAATAATGGAATGACAGAACAATTAATTTAAAACTAGAATCAATAAATTAAAGAGAAAATAATAATAAAATAAATATAATTGTAGATGAATTGTAGATTTAAAATTAAACCAGTCAGAGAGAACTCTTTCCTATGTAATTTTTGCTGTGGTTGTGTATGATTTTAAAAGTTACAAAACTCAAGTTTTACTACAGTGATAGTGGTACATAGAAAACACCCAGATTGCATATAGCTTAATATACAAATATACTTTGCCTTGAGAGTTGCTGGTTAAAACTATGGGCAGAGGTGCCTCCAAATAGTACTATTCA
>JAOTQE010059371.1:0-19003 GCA_025631205.1 Nesometra sesokonis | reverse complement strand
TTATTGTCTATGGTGGTCCATACAGGACGAGGTTGAAAATAAAGAATGTCGCGACGTTTACTGACTAGAGGGTGAGCGAGTTGAAGATTTATTTGGTCCCTATGGACAAATATGACAAGTACGATCGCTCAAATTAGAATAAAATAACATGCAAAGTCTCGTTTACCGTTTATATATAAAGAATTTATAGTAAATTAGTAAAACCTATATACTGCACATACACTAGAAGGTAAATTAACATATTTATCATTGAAAGCTCCGATCACTGGACAAATGACTTAAGAATAGTCGTTCCTGTTCTTATTTTTTTAGTTCTATTTAGTATTAAAATATTGAATTATTTTAAAATTTAAAATCAGTACGTTATTACGTTATGGAATGCTCATTGGACATTTCTAGATTTTGTACACAGTTGCCCCAAATAGGGGTATTTTTCAAATGTACTCATTGTCTTTGGTGGTCCATACATGACGAGGTTGAAAATAAAGAATGTCGCGACGTTTACTGAAATAAAAGCCAATATACATGCTAATCTTAACATTCGAACATCAAATAAAGTTCATTAAACTTTTACTCTGGTATTTTTATTTACACCTGGTCTATGTATATGTTATAGATAGACTCAGTCTGGCTGTATAAGCATTCATTTGCATTGCTGCATTTGAATGTGGGGATAATCTATGCTCAGCCAAATTTGATCAATTCAATCTTGGTTACCGAACCTTTAACTGGTGTGGCGAATATATTTAAATACTTTGAAAAATAAGGTAAATCGTTAAATCACCCACTTCCGTTCATTTTTCAAAATAGTTGTTTCCTGTAGTCAATATAAATACACATATTTGAAATTATTCTAGGCAAGTTGCAACTCTTTGTGACCAGTGGTTGCAGATATATAGGAATTTTATTTGTTAATCTCTAATTTGCATATGTATGCTAATGATGAAGGTATAGTTTTTGGAGATTTGTCTATTCATTAAATGTAATCATTTAAAAAAAACCCCAATTGTTAATGTAAATAATAGGTTTCCTAGCATATGAAAATAATGGTTAATTAGCAATAATATATAGGGAATACACTGGTTTAAAATATACAAAATGTCAAAGGTCAGAAAGTACAATTCCCTTCATTATTTTTAAATAGTTCCCATTATAGCAAATATAAACTTGCATGTTCTGATCGATTTGCAGCCAACACCGAGTCAATCCGACCACTAGTTAAGGAGATATGATAATCTAAGGTCAAAGGTCAAGGTGCCAGAAATAGCATTTTCGGCCATTTTTGGACAATTTGCATTACAGCTAATAGGAACATGTATGTTGCGAACAAGTTAAGATTAAAACCAAGTCTCTACAATCAGTGGTTACCGACATATGAGGGTTCAAATCCACAGGCGACCATTTTGAAAAACGCCCTCAAACAAGACTTTCCCATCATATCTGGAGGTGTATAGGAGCTCTATTTTGTCTAAATTGGTCCATATTTCAAAATCCATCGAGAAAAATAGGTATGCTAAAATTAGTGACGGATCTTATAAAAATGACTCTACTATTATGCTGTGTGTCATTTATTGCTATATTTAAGCCTGATTGTTTTTATGCTAGTTGAAACATGGGTGGGTGTAGTTCTCTAGTTTTTTATGCTAGTTTTTTCTGCTAGTTATATACATTGTTTTTTGGGAATAAAGAATAAAAATAAGACAGTATGGTATTTTAAAGGTAAAATTAAACTTCGTTAATTACCATTGGATCAGCATACCACATGTCATATGGTTTTCCCTTCCTTCCTACACCAGTAACTGGCAGAGATTTGCTTGTTGTGACTGAGTGTGTAATCGTATTAGCTGTGGTTGAAATGTGGCGGGAGGTATAAAATGTTGTTGATAATATCTCTTGACTGGAGGTTGTAGTTATTCCATCGTGATGATGATTATGACGAGGACCATCATCATCATCATCATCATCATCATCACCATCATCATCATCATCATCATCATCATCATCATCGTTTTCAAAAATCTTATCACGTTCCATCCGAATCATTTTGAGTATACTTTCTGTTGAAGAATACATATTTATTTTAATTTTAACACGGACGGAATCTTAGAAACAAATATAAACATATAGTAAGATTAAAAGTCAATAATGACGTAATTAATACCATTAATACCATGATATGGACGTTGGAGAGAGTAGCAGCGAGAACGACAACGAATACGACACAACATTTAAGGGTACGAAGGAGTGACAATTACATTAACATGTACTGTGGCACTTGGCACTTCCAGTCTCAGTAAATATGGTCTCATTGTCACTATTACATAAATATTTTGTTTTAAAATTAGAATCTAAATAAGGTTTGTATTTTTAATTTTTTAAAATTTAATTCTAGTATTTGTTTTCTGAAGTCAGTATATGATATAATTGCATCAGAGATATAAACGCATTGAGCAACGTTAGCAACGGTGACAAAGACAATAATAATAACGTTAACGGTTGTTAACAGTGACAATTACATTGACAATAACAATTGGCAATAGCAGTGACAGTAGGAGTGACAGAAAGAGTGCCACATCATTTTAATGATGGTAGTGACAAAAATGACAGTGTCTAGTAACACTTTCACGGACACAATAGTAACACGGGTCAGTAACAGTGAAATTTCACCGAAAATGTCAGTAACAATATCAGACAATGTCACATGATTAAGTAATAGTTTCAGTGACAGTACCACAGTTTGAAAGTGACATTCAGAGTTGTATTGGAAGTTACAGTCACTTTGTAGGCCTATCAACGGTGACAGCGTAATTTACATTTCCACTGTACCAATAGTAAATGTCACACTGCTACTGACAGTGTCAATAACAGTGAAAGTTGAAGTGCCACAATGTCGAGGCTGGACAGTCACAGTAACAGTTGGTATAAAATAAAAGTGTCGGTTGGCTACCATTAATTGTCAGGCTTTCACAGGTTCTACTTAACCTCTGGGGTAGTATGTATTATAAACAGCCGTTTTTTTTATCTACTTTTATTAGTCTATTCTCATTCAAAATCCCTGTTGAGTCGTGAAATGTTCAAAAGTCACATTTGTGCAAACCAACACATATGAGCAAACATTTTACCCTCAAATGTGAAAACAACGACATTTGTGCAAACATTTGAAACTCAAATATGCAAGTCACAAAAAGTGCATCACCATAATGTGCAAACATCTTGCTGGAAAATGTAAAAACGATAAACTTTGACGGTATGTGCTGAAATAAATCCCACAAATGTATTGAACGCCATTTACGCCTTCAGTAACACATTTTTATTCGGTTCAGTGCTTTTTACATTCAGTTCAGCGCTTTTTTCATTCTATTCAGCGTTTTTTCCATTCAGTTCAGTGCTTTTCCTATTCAGCAGTTTTATCATTCGGCGCTTTTTTCATTCAGTTCAGCGCTTTTTCTTTTCAGTTTAGCACATTTTGCATTTAGTGCTTTTTGCCTTCAGCATTTTTTACATTCAATTCAGCGCTTTTTGCTTTTAGCGCTTTTTGCATTCAGTTCAGCACTTTTTGCATTCAGCACTTTTGCATTCAGCACTTTTTGCATTCAGCACTTTTTGCATTCAGCACTTTTTGCATTATGCACAATTTTGACCTTTGACATCGTGTAACAACAAAAACTACGGAAAGTAGTAGTAATGCTGTACCTTTTCATTTTCGAAATTTTGTAGTAAATGCAACAAGTTGCATTTTGCAATATAGCGGCAATACTATTACTAAAACTAGGACAACTACCCCCAGACAATCACCTCCGGACTATTACCCCCGGACAACTACCCTCTGGACAACTACCCCCATAGGACAACTACCCCCTAGGACAACCATCCCTGGACAACTACCCCCCGGACAACTACCCTCTGGACAACTACCCCCTAGGACAACTAACCCCTAGGACAACCACCCCTGGATAACTACTCTCCTATGAAATCTACCCTCTTGGACAACTACCCCCTGGACACCTACCCCTGGACAACTACCCCTAGAACAACTACCCCTAGACAATCACCCCACTAGGACAATACCCTAACCGTAACCCTAACTCTAACCCCAACCCTAACCCGCTGGTGGGGGTGGGGTGTGGTGAGTAGTCTAGAGGGTAGTTGTCCTAGAGAGTAGTTGTCATAGCGGGTAGTCGTCCTGGGGGTGATTGTCCAGAGGGGAGTTGTCCTATAGATTAGTTGTCCTAGAGGGTAGTCGTCCTAGGGGGTAATTGCCCAGGAGGTAGTTGTCCGGGGGTAATTGTCCTAGAGGGTAGTCGTCCTAGGGGGTAAATGTCCAGGGGGGTAATTGTCCGAGGGGTAGTCGTCCGTGGGTAGTTGTCCGGATACGCTATTACTACTAATTTCCGCCATTTTCGTACCGTTTTCCCACACTATACTGTATAAAACCAGAACCCGCTGCCATCAATAAATTACAAATTCCACTAGGCTCTTTTTCAAAACCGTCGGCATTTTCATTGTGACACGATGTCAAAGGTCAAATTTGTGCCTAATGCAAAAAGCGCTAAACTAAATGCAAAAAAGTGCTGAATGCAAAAATCGCTGAACCGAATGCAAAAAGCGCTAAATGGAAGAAGTGCTGAACCGATTGCAAAAAGTGCTGAAGACAAAAAGCATTAAATGCAAAAAGCACTGAAATGAATAGAGAAAAGTGTTAAACTGAATAGAAAAAGCGCCGAACTGAATGAAAACAGCACCTAAAGATAAAAGAACTGAATGGGAAAAGCACTCAACAGAATGAAAAAAAAAGCTTAACTGAATCAAAAAAGCGCTTTGCAATGTCCAGTTCATAGAGATCTTCGAAATTGGTACTTCGACCAGTACTATTGCAATTATCCCACATATCAGAAATATTTAAATCTATTAGCAGACCAAAGTATACAAGGAAACTTGGCAAAAAAATGTTTTTTTTACTGTTGTTGTTCTTTGAGAAATTTTATTTTACTTGACGGCATTGTCCTGGTGTTGCAGTTTATATTGTTTTGTAAGTTCGATGGGCCAGTGGTCAAAGAAATAAAAGAGGACTTCATGTCAAAATGAATAAATGAACAAATGAAATCATTTTCTTATTGCAAAATAATATGGCAAATTACTGATTTGCTTATTATTAACTAACAAGACATTTATCGGCGTTAACGGTGACAGACGGTTGTTTATTTTTAGGCAAACTGTACACTGTAAGAAAACAATTATACCTCAATTTTATTTTCTTCAACATAAACAAATATTGTTATAGTACAGTATTTTATACGTTCAAATCCCCACTGCAATGCTCACATTTTGCAAGTCAACCCATCTTAATCAGTTTTTATTATATTGGTGTAGCCGTTGGTCTTTCTTAATAATTATTTGTTTTTCTGTTTGTTGTCAGCTTGTTATTATTATTTTTTTTATTTTAAAAAGTCGTTTCAGTGAAATGGAATAAGTAAATATACGAAGTAATTAATATACGGTATTAAAATAAGAAGAATATATTCCAGTTTATAGTGCAGGCCTATAGACAGGTCACAAATGGTAAAAATCCAAAAATTCATACAAAACCCAGGTCAAAAGCTAAAATGTGTCACTTCTGGTCATTGTATTGAAAAAAAATACATTATAGTAAATACAGACTTGTATATTCCAAACAATTTGACACCAAAATAAAGTTGCTACGATCATTGGTTGCAAAAATATAGTAAATTTGACCCAATTTTGCTGTCTAAAGTGGCATTCATGTACAAATTCAGGTAAAAGGTCAAAAGTACCATTTCCTGCCAGTTTGGTAAAAAATGTTGTATTACATGAAATGTAAACATGAATGCTCTGAACATTTTGATGTAAAAATTAACCCTCTACGTTCACTGGTTTTCAAGCTATGGTAACCATAGGTCATTACACCTAATTTGCATTTTGCATAATAACTGCAAAATATAAGCTAAATTGCATATTGAGGATTTGGCAGAACGACTTAAAATTTATGAATTAGGATTCACAGATCACTTAAACACAATTAGATAAAAATGAATAATGACTGTTGATATTTTCTATAGATTATCATATTATATATGTGTTTGTTTCCAAAATTCATGCAAAAAAGGGTAAAGGTCAAACATGTTACGGTCATTATTTTGAAAAATTACACTAAATAGTATTAATGTATATTATGGATAATTTTATACCAAAATGAAGTGTCTACGATCTGTGGTTGCAGAGTTACGGTGCATTTATACCAAGAAAACCCGCCATTTTGTTTTTTGGCGGCCATTAAATAAAATGAAAAAAAAGTCAACAGTCCCCACGTGAAATTCAATTTTACTACATTTGATTAGTCAAAATCAACTATCAAAATTTTGGTAGGAAACGTGTTCTTCTTTTGCAATTTGTGACCTTTACAATTATATATTATTTTGTAAGTTTTAATTTTAATTTAATTTAATTTCTTTCACTAAACATTCATTTCTTCATCTTCATCTTATACAAAAAAATAAGTATGTCGTATCATAAGTAAATAACATATCATGAAGTGGACAAAGTTAGGTTTAGGCCTACTATGTTGATAATTTGGCTTTCACTGGATTAATTGTGCGATTTTTTTGTCTTATCACTTTTAATGTGCTGAATTAAAGACAGTTTGGTACCTTTTTTAACTACAGGTTCGTCCGTCATTTAATGCCGAAATGGCCGACATATTTCATAAATTAGTGTTCTATTTGGTATCATTAGATAGGAAATTCAATTCCATTATACCTATATCTGAAAATGCGTTATTAAAGAGTTAAACGTTTTCAAAGAAGTCACATGACCATTTGGAGTCAACAGTTAAAAAAAAACAAAAATCACCAAAATATGTCGTGTTTGGTTTTGTTGGATAACGTCTTTCGATTTTGGAAACAGTGGAGTTAATTAATAATCTCAAAATTATTTATAATTTGATTTTTCTTTTGTTACCGTGAACCTTACAATGCATATTTGACACTGAATTATGACTATTTCAGGAAACAAAGTAAATGTACACTTTTTCATCATAAATGAGGTCAGCCATTAGAACCACTGTTTTTCAACTTGAAAGATCTACCCAACAATACCAAACACGACATGCTTTAGAAATTCTTATTTGCTTGACCTTTGGCTAGTGGAATACATAGCAATTTTATGTAATTTAAAAATCATAATTAGAACATTTGGGGGATTTTTTGCACATATACCGTCAAAATTGATCGTATTTACATTTCCAGGTGAGATGTTTGCATATTAGTGGGTGATGAATTGTTTGAGATTTGAACATTGCGTGTTAAATGTTTGCACAAATACAGTTGTTTGCACAATTGAGATTAAAATGTTTACACATAGGTAGTTTCTTGCACAAATGTGACTTTTTGCACACTTCACGGCTCAACAATCCTCCTCCCGCTAAAAAACAGAAACTTTCGGGTCAATTTTAGGAAGGGGTGGGGGGCTTAAGCCCCCAAAGTCCACCACTACAGTGAAAAAAAAAACCGCTATACATACCTGGCTGTCTGCATATGACGTATGCTCGCTGATAATTACGTTGGCAATTTAACTGGGTCTTGTTAGATATTGAACCTAATAGAAACAAGACAAATCAATCGTAATCGATTACACCCTCGTCTATGTTTTGGAGGAGGTTATGGGCCTAGGCCTATGTTTTCTCCTGTTTTTATCTTTGTTAGTTTGTGTGATTGTTCGTTTGGGTTTTCGATTATTTGTCAACAGCCTAAAGTCATAGTTTTCATTCTTGAAACTTTGCCACAATGTTCCTTGACTAAAGATCTCAAGGTGATTAAATTTAGAAACCCAGTCACAAACGAGCGTGACTAGACGTACAGACAGACCGACCGACACACAGACATTTTTAAAAAGCTGTTTATAGAGGCGCTTTTGGCGTCTAAAATTATGCGTGTTATTTCACAGTAGAAAAAAAACACTCTTTACCAAATGATGATAGGAGTGGTAAGGGTGTAAGAGGAACAGCAAAAGTATATGTCTAGGGCGGATCCGGGGCGATGTGTGAAGAAAAAATGACGGTGACGACTTAGCACTCCACAGCCACAATCAGAACTCTATACAAGTTGAAATGGTGACCTCCAAGTGACCTTTTACCCTAGGTTGGAATTTTGAAGGCGTTGGTTGTTTTTACTGAGCTAATGTAATTGGATTAAAACTACTTTAGGTAATTTTATCTAAAAATGACCACTTAATGACCTTTGATTCCAATTTCTGATCAGCTTGGTTGTATAAAGGACAGAAACCCAGTTGAACGTTACTACATTATCTAAAAAATTGAAGTAAAACGGACCACTAGTATTTAGATATAGGATTAAACGGACAAATACAGTCAGACAGAGATTCAACCCATTGTATTGATTCATCCCATGAGGTGAGAGTAATTAATTAATCATGCTAATAGCATGCCTCATGCTAATTTACTAATAAAGCAAGTGTTACACACAGTATAGCAATTTATTCTTGTTTCAAGACAGTGATTACGTTGAATTTGTAAAAAGACAATCAAAAGGTAGGCCTACCCATTGCGTTCCATATCAGGTTGATTGCCATACCTTTCTAACCTTCCACCACGAAAAACTTCATCAATCACTGGTGGCACATTTTAGTAAGCACAATACAGACTTGGGTCAAATCTATAGGGCCTATATAGCAATTGTGAATTCAATGAATAACAGTTGTTTATATCAGAGGTTATCAAAAGTGGCAAGTGAAATGTACCACTTGGAACAGAGTTATAAGCACTCATGCAGAGGTTTAATATTTATAGAGGGCAATAGAGACAATATCATATAGATTAGTATCAAGAATTCATGTGGTTACAGATTTGATGATGTGATGTGATGCAGACAGACAGACAGACAGACAGACGGAGCTCATTGCAATACCCTCTCCCCACTACAGAGGGACGAGGATAACTAAGTGCGTGGCAAATTGTTGAACCTTTCCGTAAGCGGACACCCTGGAGACGGTGAAAAACGTCCATTATGGGAGGTGACCGCTTACGAGAGAGGCGCTTTATTATCTCGTGGCTTTGTCACTAAACGAGTTTGTAGTATGTAGACTTTGGTTTACTATTAAGTATAAGGAATAAAATAGAGCCATAATAAGAATTTTGTATACTAGAAATATTCATTGTTTAAAAAAACACTAGGAAGGTAAAATATCACACATCAAATGTTTTAAGTCTAAAGGTGTCAGTGGTCACTTATATGGCCGCTTACGAGACATACCAGATGAACTAATTGGATAAGAAGAGCAAGCTTGTATGAATGTTCATTTAGATTGGTTCAACTGTATTTTGTCTACTACTTACCTTTCAGATTTTAGGAATTTTTGACAGAGATAAGTCGGCTAAGGTTATTTTATTACCCCCGCCAATAAATTTGGCGAGGTTATGTTTTCATTGGTTTTGATGGGTATGTTTGTGTGTGTTTGCCTGGTCGCAGCATAACTTAAAAAGTAATTGACAGATTCTGACGAAATTCCGAGAAGTTTGGAAATGATCCAAGGAACAAATGGTCAAACTTGGTTAAGATCCGTGGTTTACACACTGTTGTTAGAATCGTTATTCTTATTGAAAACAACAAATTGACGTTGTACTGTAGCTTTGTAGTAAGCACGGAGAAATCAGCAAAAGAAAGAGGACAGCTTGTTTTAAAATTTTGAACGGTTAAAGCCACATTCGCGAGAATTTTGGGCGCCTGGCAAAGGCTTTCGCTGTCCTAATGCTTCTAGTTTTATTGCGTGGACCATGAGGTCCACGTGGACCATGAGGTCCACCGGACCATGAGGTCCACGCGGACCATGAGGTCCACGCAAAAATGTATTAGCCAGGTAAAATGTGAAGCTATTAGCGAGAGAATTATGAGAAATGACGTCATTTGCGCATGCACAAATAAAAAAATATGAGAAAACGGCATACGTCGGAGAAGGCGTATTTGTCATAGTTGGTAGAAAGGTGCAAAGATGTCGCCGGTAAGCCCGGCGGATCCAGGATCGTGTGAAAGAAGGAGCGCAAAATTCCCGGCCGGCCGGGGGCGTGTCCAGGGTTTCAAATTTTACGAAAAAAGCGTTATTTACGTGTAATTTGATTATGTCTGTAGTTTTATGCAATTTACATTTAATCTATTATTGAGGGAACGTTTTAGAGGCGGTGCATGTGATATAAGAGGGGCGTACATGTACTTTTGACGATATTAGAGAGGGTTTTATTTCTATAGACTAGTTTCAGCAAAGCGTAGGTCTAATAATGCCCCTCATAAGAACAGTACAGGGATCAATGCACCAAGGCAATTCTAGTTCTTTTTTACTCATGGCGGCACGTAATGCACTGCTATTTTCTTCTTTGCTTTACAAATCACACAATTTGTCAAGATAAAGTTTGGAGGCTTTGTATAATATGCAAGAGAATTTTCATTTTTTAATCAATTTTTTAACTGTTATATATAAAAAGTATCTAAATATTTGTGCACTTCGGCCCACTTTATCTAGTTAGGTTTTAAGGCTTTCGATGTATGCAAGAACATTATTTGTGTTTTTTTTAATGTTACAAACAGTAACACTTTGTCACAGCTAGGTTTGACCGTTTTGTATAATATGAACACAGTTCACAATAAATGCCAATAAAAAAGAAATTTTAACGTATCTATTTGTTAACATAGATGACTACAATAGACATAAGTCCAGATATTGTCCAAACAGACATCTAAGAAACTGCACGAAAACTATTAAAAGGGAAAACCTCTATCTCATAGTAAACTACTGCATTTCAAATCTGTACGTTGGAGCAAATAAAAAAAAAACAACCAGGAATCTCATTTCTACTCACGTCTTATTTTTGTCCACGTATTGCAGTTTCTTTTTTCTAGGACAGCAACTTGTTTATTTTATTTTAACGCACTTTCATTTGTGTGCCACTGTTGCAAACGCGTATGTTCAATAATGATTCTGACTAATAAGTCCACTTAACGGACAATCCTGATATTCTTTGTATTATTCAAATAAGTGACAATAACAGTAACTTAACATTTTAAAGTGATATTAAAAGTAACTATTCCAGTAACACTGTTCCAGTAACACTTCCAGTGACAGTGTCAGTGACACGGTGTTAGTAACAATGGCACACACAATGTCAGTAACCATCCTGATATCCTTTGTATTATTCTTAACCGATTTATCGACCCATCAATCAATGTATCAGTCAGTCAGTCGATATCAATTAATCGATCGATCGACCGATCGATCGATCGATCGGCCGACCGACCGACCGACCGACCGACCGACCGACCGATCGATCGATTGATCGATCGACCGACCAACCAACCAACCAACCAACCGACCGACCGACCGATCGATCGATCGATCGATCGATCAATCAATCAATCAATCAATCAATCAATCAATCAATTAATCAATCAAACAATCAATTCATTCAATTACACTTACATTGACTTAACAAATGTGGTCCATCGCTCTATAAAAAAGTAGAAAAATCAACAACATTATCATGTGTACAGTAGGTTAGGCTACTGTTTGTGCTCAGGTGCACATCCAAACTCAGCTCATACGAGATATATGGTGGGACTAAACAGTGCCGTAGCCAGCATGAGGCAAACGAGGCAGCCACCTCGTCTGAAAATTTTCAAAATTTTGATTTTTTTTCCAAGGTAAATTTATATAATCATATGTGGTAATGATACGGATGTGGTAAGGTACAGAAGCGTATCCAAGAATTGGAGGAAGAGGGATCCCAGACCCCATAAGTTACTTTTGACATTATACTCTCTTCTGAAAAGGGGTGCTCATTTACTCTGAAAGGGGTGCTTGAGGGCCCAATCGTCATATGCTATTTTTTTTTGTTTTGCTGGGGCGGATCCAGAGGGGGCCTTTTTACAATTTGAAGTGCCCTTTTTTTCTGGACCCCTTTTAAAAAATTTCTGGATCCGCCCCAGTTTTTTATACCACTCAAGGGGGTGCCCGAGCACACTACACATCCCTCTCCAAGACGCCCCGCAATGCGATTGAACTTTAATCTGTATATTGAAATAATTCACTTTACAATAACTTTCATCGTTGTATTTTTTGGCCCCTGGCTTTTTTTTTTTGGCCCCTGGTTTTTCAGCTCACAAAATACAATACAGAAACCGATGTTTCATAAATTCTTGTATTGCTGAAAACTGTTAGAGTGGAATATCAAGGAATTGAGGAAGGGGTGTCCAGCCCCGACCTGATTATGACAAGCAAAAAAAAAACCCACTTTATTTCACATATTTTATGCTTTTGATGTTATGGAACTTTCTCTGATATTGCAATTCCTTTTTTCCGGGGTTGGGGTAGGAGAACTGTAGGCCCAATCTTCATTTGTATATATTAAATTTATTTAGTTTTCTACCTCTTACGTGGGTGGGGGGTTGTTACACCCACAAATATAATAACACCCACAAATGTAATAACGCCCACAATAATGTAATAACAGTTTTACCCACAAATGTAATAACAACCACAAGTGTAATAACACCTTACCCACAAGTGGGCGTTATTACATTTGTGGGTGTAACAGGGGTTGGGGTGGTCGTTCATCCCAAGAGGTTTTCTACTTCTCACGTGGGTGGGGGTTGGGTGCTCGTGCCTCCCAAGCACCCCCTCTGGATGCACCACTGTGTTAATGCATGGAATAATAAAATGGTTAATGTCTGTCACTGCTGATCAGTTTTTTTACGACTATCAACTATTCCTAAGTAGAACATACGATATATTTTAAACACATTGTCAACTTATATAAAGTACGGTTAAAAATTGATATTCCATAATTTGTAGTAATTGATAATTACTACTGTATCAAGTAATATTACTAATTTAAGAGTAAATGATTTTAGGCCAATTGAGCATATTTATATGCCTAGGCCTAAGTCACGGCATGGCCATAACCAGACGTTTAAAACTACTGCGGCAATGTTATGACTTTTGCAGTGATATAATATTATAATATAATATTGTTATAATATAGAGTTTTTTTTATAGAAAAAAAAATACCGGGGCCGCTGTCCCGGTATGCCCCTTACCTGGTTACGACCATGCACGGCCATCTTGTTTTTCAAAATGGCGAACCTGTCGCACGTGATGTAGGTTATGTGACAAAACTTTTTCTTCAACTAGGCACTAATATACACCTATTTTTGAAAATAGATTAAGAGCAGTGGCGGCGCCAAAATTTCCCAGACTGCAGGGCAACTGGAGGGCAATATCTCACGACAGGAGGTAAGGGCAAAAGCCGTGCTTTAAACGGGATTTTGAAAAACGTTGGTGGCGCATTCCGTTGACGCGACGCCAATACACTGCAGTATTTTTGTTCCTAAAATCTGTCATTTGTGACTACTTTTTTTGGTCTAACATCACCAGCAATAGGTGCGTCAGATCATTATACAGTTATTGCCTACGTATAGGCAAAAATTAAAAGCAAACAAAGTTGAAACAAAGTATATCAAACTGTGGTATCCTGAACATATTGATACACTCAGGGGCTGCTTAGAATCTACCGAATGAAAGGAATTTATTAACAACAACCGTGATATCAATGAATTGACTGACGTTGTATCACCTTATATTGCCTTTTGTGTAGATCTAACTATTCCTCAAAAACGAATCAAAATATATCCGAATGATAAGCCTTGGTTAGATCATAATGTTAAAATAGCTTTAAAAGATAAAATAGTAGCATTTAAGAATAAGGATCTGAATGGTCTTAAATTAGCTAAATCTAATTTAGAAGCTAGTATAAAAAGGACTAAGCCAAATTTTAAAAGGAGAATTGAGCACCATTTTGTAGATAATAATTCTAAAGAAACTTGGAGAGATGTAAAATTAATCACAGGATGTAAGACTAAAACTTCTTTTAGGATGCTCCCAGGTTTTAATGAAAACAGTGAGCTATGTCTTTAAATGATTTTTATATTCTGTTTGACGAGAAGAATTTTGATGTTGAAAATATTAGTTTTTGTAGAAATTTGGACCCTAATAGTGACCCTGTTAATATATCTCTCGAGAAATTTACCTCTTTTTTCGTAAGATTAATATTAAGAAAGCAGCCGGTCCGGATGGATTGGCAGGTATTCTTATCCGGGAATGTGCAATGCAAATTGCGCCTGTTTTTCATTATATATTTCAATTGTTGCTTCGTCTTTGCGTTATTCCGTCTATTTGGAAACATTCCTAAATTATTCCTATTCCAAAATCGTCGACTTTGTGCAATCTAAATTGCACTGACGTCTCTGATAATGAAATGTTTACAGAAGTTTGTAGTAAACCAAATTAAACCAGTTGTAGAACCTAGACTTGACTCCATGCAGTTTGCATACAGGGCCCATCGTGGTGTGGAGGCTACAACAAACCTTGTCCATTACATAAAAAAAAACATCTAGAAACTACAAATTCTTATGCACGGCTTCTCTTTATTAATTTTTCCTCCGCATTCAATACCTTGCAAAGCCATGTATTTCTTCCTAAACTTCTAAATCTTGGTATCAATCATTCTATTATTATTTGGATAAGAGATTTTCTTCATCTTAGATCACAACAAGTTAAAATAAATCAAACCCTTTCTTCCATTATTTACAATAGCACTGGTTCTCCTCAGGGGTGTGTTTTTTCACCTTTGCTGTACATCCTCTACACCAACAACTGTCGTGCCCTGTATGAGAACTGCATGACTGTCAAATATGCTGATGACACCGTCCATGGTTAGTTTAAATAATGGCTCCCTGCCTCCCAGTAACTACTTAAATGATGTGAACTGTTTCTCTAATTGGTGTAAGAACCATTTTCTTAAAATTAATTCAAACAAAACTTGTGAACTTATAATTGATTTCAGAAAGAAAAATAGGTCAGACCATGCACCACGTAGTATTGATGGTGAAGAGATCAAAGTTGTCTCAGAGTACACATATCTTGGTACCATAATTGAGGAAAATATGAATTACTGTAATAATACATTAAGACTGTACAAAAAAGGTCATCAACGACTTTATATGTTACGGCAACTTAAGGAAAGTTAATGTTCACAAAACAATCCTAGTAACGTTCTATCTCAGTAACGTTCTCTCTATACTCAGTGTGATATCATTCTGTCGTGTTATTTGGGAAGCTAGCTTATATGGGAAAGATAATGGATTATTAATGAAGATTACAAAAAGGACAAGTAGTGTAATGGGAGTAGACATTTCTAAGCTAAATTTTAAATATGATTCAGGTGTTCTCTCCATCGTAAAACATATACTTTCTCAAACTGATCATCCACTTCACAGTGAATATAAATTTCTTCCTTCCCGTGTTTGTATACGTTCCCTGCCTAGTCGTACTGAACGCTTTAAAAAATCATTTATCTCACAATCCATTAACATATATAACAAATATGTTAAAAGATAATTTTACCCATGGAGAGAAAATCTGGATCATACAATGTCAATTTTTAACTGAATGTTTTCTTTATTTTGTATAGAGTAGTAAAATTCGTTTTGTTTGTATTTATCAATTTATATAGATTTATACAACTTTTTTCTGCATTGTATAAACAAAGATTATCCGATGTACTTTTTATATTGGACCAATAAACTGTAATAATCACCGAGCAACTTTTCCCCCGACCAAACCTAAAATTTCTCCACGACGGGGGAAAAGCCTTCCGACGCGAGCCCCATAGCACCGCCACTGATTAAGATTACATGGAAGTACATATTAAACTGTCCCCAATTCCTTGAATAAGTGTTCAATATTATGGACTAAGCGCTTCAATACTACTTAATATTAAACTGATTAAAACTACATATGAGTAACGTGTTTCTTTACCATTTCTTGACAAGTTACCCAGTATGATTTGTTCTTCATGACATCCTGAATGCTCAAACTCTTCCGTAGATCCTCCTTGGTTATTAGTGTTGAAGAAGGACATTGTTTTGTGCAAACCGTTTTTGCCTGTGCCAAGGTTTTAGTCTTCTGATTTGTCATCATATAACGAATTCCGTCATTGTGTTCCCAACCATTATGACAAACAGCAAACACTGGTGTAGAACCTGCTTATAGAAGTCATAATAAAATAAGATAATACATTAAATATTGATTTTATTGTTTATATATTTGATTTTGTGAGACACCAAGGATTACCAGGGTGGATCCAGGGTGCCGTTATAGGGGTTGTCAAAATCACCAACTGGATATTTCAACCAGGTAATAAGCTTTCTATTTAGATTTGACAAGCAAGAAAAGAAGTTGTCACCCTAATTAAAAATATTTTTATTTTGTTTTTTGATCAATATTATACCTATATCCTTGTTATCCTAAAACTGTGAAGATATTTATTTTTGCAATCCAATAATAATAATCGCAACATTCGCGACAACCACTGGACAATAAATAAGCGGAAAAAATGTGTTTCCCTGATTACAACTCCTTTTTATCCAAGACGTCCATCACGCTGTCGTTAATGTAATCATTTCCGTAGACATAATGGGAATGAACCAGGGCCTATTGCCTTCAACTATGAGATAAATTTACTCGACAAAATGTTCAAACCAAATCCTACGTATTGATTTTAACAAATAGCCGTATTATATGAAACATTTAAATGTATACACGTGATCGCATACTATTACGCACTGCTTTAGCCAGTCACCGGGCCTCCTTGTGTAGCGCTTAATACTGTATGATGGCTAATAGGCCTACGATTATTATTACGATACCGTACTGTTTCATTGCCATTTTTTTTCATTTTACGACGTGACATAGATTGCAGGGAATGAAGCTCAATATATACCAAGCACACGATCGTAGACATTTATGAGAGTGTACGGATTGAAACACATTATTAATGCGCAATTACTGTTCCTACAGTTGAACCTCTCGTAAGCGGATATCGTCGGGTCCGAAAAAAATGTCCGCTTACGGGAGCTGGTAGCCTGTCTCACAGGCCTTACGGTCTGGTTTATTCACTTTTATTGCTAGACCTGTTTAAGGCACTATAGACGTCCCATACTCACTTATTTTAGTTTAAACTAAAATAAGTGAGTATGGGATGTCAATAGCGCCTTAAACGGGATCAAGCAATAAAGTGAATAAACCAGATCGTAAGGCCTGTGAGACAAGCTAGGGAGCTGGCCGCTTACAAGAAGTTTGGCCGATAGAGGTGCAATCTTTGTAAATCAATGCGTTTTTATGTCCGATATCCTACGTTTTTCTCAAGGCAAACAGGCTCTCAAATTTATAGACACCGCATTCTATACTTTATTATTATTTTTTTTTATTATTTTGTAAGATCTTTTGGTTTTTATCTTTTACAGTATAAAGATTTTGTATAGAAATTTGTATTCATGGGGGGGGGGGAGGTTCGCAACTTCACGAAACACGCAATCGAAAATGGAAACGGTCATTGCTTCTTGTAAAGTTTGAATTGAACACCTTGAATATCTGTCACAGTTGGTCAGTATTGTTATGACGATCAACAATTCGTAGGTAGAAAATTTGATATATTTTTGAATATATTTAACAACTTTCCAAAAAGTTTGGCGTATCTGTTTCAGTTATCGCATTTCGTAAATTTGCGAAGCCTCACTACTGACTAAAAAATCACAAGATTTTCCCGAGGTACTGTGTGAGGTAAATTATCATTAAAAAAAATCCGAAATAAGTCAAGAAGTGTTTGCGGCAACTTACAGGAGCTGGTCGCTTACGAGAGGTAGCAAATGCACTTAATTAGATAAGAGGAACAAACGTGCTTTTTAATGACTGGCTGTTATGGAGGTATCCGCTTACGAGAGGTGTCCGCACATGACGGTTCAACTGTATTCGTGAAACAAACAAATCCTTTTCTCCAAGAAGAGCCACTTTTAAGATTATGTCTATTTAAGTTTTAAAACTCACCGATGCCGATAATTCCAAATATTAACATAGCTACTGTTATCATTCTCGCTAGGCGGCCGACTCAGTGGTGGTTTGCTAAAATGGAATCTGCAATGATAAAAGATACTTCTAGTCTAGGACGTATGTGAGGTCTCACCACAAAATGAGTCTCATGGTAGAAAAAGTCAAAATTGAGTTGTTGTTACCTTCTGATATAATAGAGCACAAAAAGATGTAACAAAAGGACACATGTGGGTGAACATGGTTGCCGGTTTCGTTTTGAAAAGAAAAAAAAAGTGTTATTTCCCCATTTTGCGTGCCGTGGTACCCTGTTTTAGCACAGGTCTTTATGTATATCTATTTTGGCTTTACGGTCAAATTTAGACACGGCGCCCCTAATATAAGGGAAGACTGCGTTTTGCAAATAATAGGCGTGGGGTGGAGTGGGGGCGGGGGCGGTCACCGGCTGCTCCCCCATAAATCCGCGCCTGAACTGCATTTTAAATGACATTCATTAGGTAAGTAGATCCAAAGATTTGAGCTTTGAAGTTTTTATGAAAGAAAATACAGTTTGGAGAAAAATCGACAACAAAACAAACAATTAAAATACTATAACTCTCAAAATGTCACAACGATTGCGCATTAATTCCATGCATGCATCAAATCCAGCTGCTTCTCTCTGCGACTCCAAAAAAATCGTACGGAATTTTTACGATTAGCCGTACGGAATCTGCGATACGTCGTACAGAAGGACGAAATTGACGATCGGAAGCGGCATAAGCAGGTCGGAAGCCAATTTGTGAAAGAGCCTTTAAATTGCGAATTGCTTGGTTGAATTTTGTGTTGCTTTGACCTTAGTCACGCACATGTGCAATTGAAATTGTAAAAACTAGAGGGTGAGCTCGCTTCGCTTGCTCACCCTCTAGTAGGTAAACGTCGCGACATTCCTTATTCTCAACCCCTCCACGCAGAATTTCAATGAAAAATTTGGGGAAAATAATTATAGTTTTGCCGCGAACATTTCTCTTAACGCGAGAAAAAGTATGTACAGCGGTACTGCTTT
>JAOTQE010059360.1:0-19004 GCA_025631205.1 Nesometra sesokonis | reverse complement strand
GTTCTGTAGATCTTTAGTAAAATATATTAAGTTTAAAATTTGAATATTGCAGATGTCATAATTTTTTAGGTAAAAAACGACCTGCTTTAACACATACTGTAGACTGTCTTTATAGCAAAGTCACCCAAGCTGGTCCATTGCTATAAAACAGTCTTTCCTAAGGACGTTTTGAGTATTGAATCTCGAACAAACACCCCATAGTAATGGTCATTGAGGGCACCTTTTAGGAAATTTTTGTGCCACATCATGTTTGATTTTTTTATAGAAATTTTATGTGATTTTTAATTTCATAATATTGTGCATTTTAAACATAGTTTGTAACAATTTATTAAAACAGGTATTTCAAGTTAAAATAATACTGACACCACATTTTCAGTGATTTAAGACCAGCCTCCTCCAAGCAGGCTTTAATATTTAAGACCGCTAACTGCCGCGGTATAGCAGTGGTCTATAATTAAAGACCGTGCCTGATGTTATGATTATAGATGGTCTTAAGGTTAAAACTGTCTAAAGACCGCTTATAGCAATCTGCCCCTGGTTTATTTTTTTGGTTTATTGATTTAAAAATATATTTAATAACTTATTGTAATACTCTATTGATTATACTGATTAGTTATTTTGATTTGTTGAATGATCCTATTAACTATTTAACTGATTAATTGATTGATAATTATCAATCAGATTGTTTTTTTGTATATGTTTTACCTTAGTGCAAAGAATTAAATGGATTAGGATTAAATATTGTATAGGCCTAATTTTTTGCGTGCCCTTAATTTTTGCGAATTTCGCAATAGCATGATGATCACGAAAATTAAGAGGGCGCAAAAATCGTGAAAATATCGAAGATTTTATTTGTCAAAAACGATTGCCAAAACATATTTTCCTAAAGATGTGATAATGTATAAAATAAATAAACTTGTTTTTTGTTGTTTAATTGACAATCATTCACGAATCACAGTAAAAATATACTACAAACAAACAGAAAAGTCTATGACTGTATCTCCTATGACGAAAGAGAGCAGAGTAGGCCTATCGTGGCAATGTCTGAGAAAATAATAATTTTGGCACTTTTAAAAATCCATATGAAATCACTATATCTCTTATATGAGTTGTGGCTCCAACATCTCCTTATTATCGATAAACAAATTTGTATTTTGAGAGGAAATATTTCAAACGTGGGTGCAGCCATACTTCTTAGAAATGAGCAAAAGGTGGCATTATACATCCAGATTGCTTCGCTTTTCTGGTAGATGCCTTTTAGTTCACGAACACATGGGCAAATAAAAAGGGATTTTAAACTAGGCCTTTTTAAGACTAGGCCTACCAATGAAAATAAGATGAAGAATCAGATTTTTTGAAACAGTCTTTTCCCATAAATGATTAATAAACGATCATAGCCATGGAGGGCTGGAATTCTATGCAGGAATGGGTGAATAAAATTGTGGAATTTTTCATGTGAAATCGGCCTACTAATTTAGCTTGGTTGGGCCTAAACTACTCACTTGATTGTAGGTAACAAGAAGAAGAATCGCAAGACCTGCTAGATAAATCGGAGAATCATTCACTCATACAGGTAGGTGGATTGGGCCTAGGCTTTGACAGTGTCACCAAGGACAAGTTCTATAATTTTAAAAACTAATAACATCATTGTCTTCTATCAAAAATAATTTTATGAACAAATAACAGTCATTGTGTGCAACATAATAAAAGGACAAAATCACAAAAATTGTATTTATTAAAATGACCCATCGCGAAAATAAAAGGCTGCGAAATGTTTCAAATCGTGAAGTCACGAAAATTTAAGGCTGCGAAAATTTAGGGCTTTACAGTACTTAGGTTAAAAGATTTCTCTGCAGAGAATGCGAACTAAGGTTACCTTCCTGAGTATTCATATCTATAACATATTAAATAGTAAAGTGAACTTAAGTATTTCTTGTCGGATTTATCTCCTCTCATGAAAACATAATCTTGTGTTTTTAGACAGTTTCCAGTCAGTTTGACTTAAACTATAATATGTTTTTGACATATCCTTTTAAATCCAACTGCATAAAAGCTGATTTTTAATATCCGAGTTTTATGTACAATAACAAAATACTATAGTATAATATCTTAGAATCTGTATATTACACACTTTTTATTAGCGTATGAACTCCAATTTAAAACCTGTTATAGTAAAATGTGTTGTCATATATTCTTAATTGTCTTTTTATACTTTAAAAATAGTCCTAAACTAGAGTTTATGTAATGTTACATGTTTTCTTTCTGTTACCAAAATAAAACATTCCTTTTGTTTAGTACTATAGAATGGTCTGTAGGAGTTTTTCAAAGAAATTGGTCTTGTAAAGGAGACTTGCAATGAAATTTAAGCCTTTATTTGGGATTTGGGCTATTAATTGACTTTTGTAAATTGTATACTGCACTATTTATTTAATTCATTGGGTTCTAATTTCTATAAAACAGTTCAAAGAATTAATTTGATTATAAAAAGACCCACTCCTTCCAAAACTCTGTGTTGTCCAAAACAAAATATTCTAGATGTTACTATTTTGTATTAAAATTTATTAAGTATAATACTAATCTGCCATGTCATTTTACTTCAAAGCACTAAGAAATGCAAAATAACAATTTGATTTTTTTTGGTGGGGACCTGAAAGAGTTTAATAATTAGTAGTTTTTTTCTAATTGACAATAAAATTAAACAAGTATACAGATAATTAAATATGTTTATTATTTTAGAAATAAAAACAGGTAAACTTCCAAAGAAATTTAAATTTGGTGGATATTTTAAAGAAATGCACCGTTAAATACTCAAGTAATAAAGATCCCTCTACAAAGCCTGTGAACTATTGGTTCTATACTATAAGGTTATTCCTTCCTAAGTATTGAACTCCTTGGTATTGAGTATTCATGTCTATAGAACCCTTATTAAATAGTATAGTGAACTAAAGTATTTTCTTGTTAATTAAATATGGCCTCTCACCAAAACATAATCTTGTGTTTTTAGTTTCTAGTCAGTTTGACTTACTGTACTATAAACTAAACTCTAATACGTTCAATATATCCTTCTAAATCCAACTGCATAAAACCTGATTTATATTAGACTAGCATGATATATACAGTAACAAAATACTATAAAATCTTAAGAATCTCTGCAACCTAATTTGTTTTAATGTAATCTATCACCATAATATATTCTCTTAAGAATAATCCTAAACTAAGAGATTGTGGAATTTTTGTGATCTGTACAAAAATAAATTATTCCGTTTGTTTTAATTGCAGAGAGTTTTTTTAAACATTATTCAAAGAAAGTGGTATTTTGTAGAAGAGACTTACAATAAAGTGTAGACATTATCTTTGGCTACTACAGTACTTAACTATTTGTAAATTCTGTAATACTACACTTTATTGCAGTCATTCAGTTATAATTTACAGTTCAAGAATTAGGGTATGTTCAGACTCAACAATTAGGTGGAGCGTAATGTACGCGGCGTACGATTATTTGTGTCTGAACTAGCCGGCGATTAGCATAAATCACTAATCCAGAGCGTAATTTGTGCTTTCTGCAAACCCGGGTTTAGCGTAAGCACTTGAATGGGTTTTTCCTTGTGTTACGGGCTGTCCATCACAATTTGCAATGGATCTGCATTGGCCAATCAATTACGGCTTACTGGTCATAGAAAACCTACTGGCGGCAAATTTTAAATTGCCTACGACTTGCGCTACACCTTGTGTCCGAACAGCTTGGCAGTTACGCCTCAGATTAGCTTATGCCTTGCTTATGCTAAGCTCCACTTAAACCATGAATCTGAACATAGCCTTAAATTTCTTAAGAATAAGTACTTTGTATAAAAGAAAGATTCCTGTGTGAACTAAGGTTGCAAACCTTCCTAAGTATTGAGTAGTAATGTCTATAACCTTATTAAATCGTATTACTGAACTTAATAAGGATTTTCTTGTCAATTTTATATCCCCTCTCATCAAAACATAATCTTGTGTTTTTTTGGCAGTTTTCAGTCAGTTTGGCTTAAACCATAATACATTCAACATTTCCTTCTAAATCCAAGGATGTATACGATAACAAAATACTATAATATCTTAAGAATATTTATAACATGCTTTTTTATTGTAGGTGCTCCAATTTAAAACCTTTGAGCATATTATATTCTTTTAAGAATGGTCCTAAACTAGAGTTTATGTAATTGTTATTTTCCTGGCTATACCAAAACTAGTTGTTCTCTTATTTACTTAGAAAGCTCTTTAGAAATCATTCAAATAAATTGGTCATCTGAAGTAGAGACAATTAAAGCATTATCTGGGGCTATTACTTCACTGTTTGTAAATTTTGTAGTACAGTATATGTTTTATTGCATCAGGCAGAGGTTCAGTTCAATCAAGAATGAAAGTTAAATTTAACAATACTATGCAATGCCTGTACAAAGTTTGACTTAAACCATAATACTTTCAACATTTTCTTCTAAATCCAACTGCATAAAACCAAACATGTATACAGTAACAAAATGCTATCTTAAGAATCCCTATAACATGCTTTTTTATTGTAGGTGCTCCAATTTAAAACCTTTGAGCATATTATATTCTTTTAAGAATGGTCCTAAACTAGAGTTTATATAATGTAGAAAGCTTTTTAGAAATCATTAAAAGAAATGGGTTTTCTAAAGTAGAGACAATTCAGGCATTATCTTGGGCTATATTACTTCACTGTTTGTAAATTCTAGTACAGTACTACATTTTATTGCATTCATTCAGGCAGAGCTTTACAGACCACTACATTCAATCAATCAAGAGTGGAAGTTAAATTTAACAATACTACAATGCCTGTACAAAGTGTACTTTCTATCCTCTTTTTTGCATACAACAGCAAAACTGAATTAGTTTCATTGGCTTTAAATAAAATTTGAAATATATCTGCGTAAATGTATTTCTGTCAATAGTGAAATGACCTAATAGATGTATACATCTTCAACAATATCAACCATGTATCACCAACAAACTTCTGTTCATCTGGCGAACATGGCTTTGGTGAACAATAAACATGAAACCAATCCTGAGTTCAGAAGTTATCTCAACCATTTTTATAAAATAGGATCCTGAAAAACATTAGCAGAATGCTATATCAGGGAGGTATAAAATAGATCATGAATCAAAATGCATGTATTCACAGCTTTCAATTTATTGTTTTCCCCATGACTTCGGCGAATATCACTGCAATTTACAGTTACTAGATTTTCACGTCTTACCGTTTTGAAAGCTGAAACCTTGCATACGAGTGTACAAAATACTGGAAATCTTTTACATTTTTTGTTTTAAGTAATAAACATTTGTCAGGTGTCACCACGAAATGAGTAGTGTTGTACCAAAAAAAAAAAAAAAAAAAATTGAGTTATTGCTATTTTCTGATAGAAGATATTATAAGCCTTAATTTCATTTTTTGAATTAGATCATAGGTGAAATATAACCATAGAAATAATTTTGAAATGTAAAATCCATTGTCCGAGCCTGAGTGCTCAGGGCTGGGAAGTAACCTGGATGGGACGCTAGTCCATCGCAGGTTACTTCCCAGCAATTTATTGGTACTCATCATACAGCTGGGTAGACTGAAGCAATGTGAGTAAAGTGCGTTAAAAAATATTAGCTGAAATTTAAAAAATTGTGGTGATAAGCACAACAGTTTACACATACTATATTTTTCTTTATTGTGGTTTTATTCAAGTTTTCACCAAAGGAACTGTGTATGCAAAAGACTATATGATATCACTGTTAGTCAATCATGTAAACTTTTATATTCAACTGTACTCATGATCAGGGATGTAGCTAGAAAAATCCAAGAGTGAGTGGAAACAATGTAAGGGTGGGGGTAAAATGATTAAAAGCAATAATTTTATTTTTTTCATGGTTAGGGTGGATGGCAGGTTGGAATTAGGCTGGGCGGAAGGCCTTAAAATAGGCTTTATGGTGGGTAGAACATTTTTAGGGTGGGTGGCCCCGCCCACCTCCGCCCAGCATAATTACATCCCTGTATGATGGCTAGTTACATGAGCAATACGTAACTATTTTGCCATTTGTTTTGGTATCACTGTAACCGCAAACCACACCAAATATTTAAAATCAATTTATTTCCCTGGGACAAAACAAGCATGTGAATATAAAGTTTAGCAGGTTTTTGTTTTTCTGGCAAGTGAAGAGAGAGACGGCTACTTATTATTTCATTCAACAAAAAAATAGAGAAGCTATGGTACTCTTTTCCATTTTTCAGTGTATCATTGTGTTCACTATTAAGACTTACAAAAATATTTTACATGACAGTTTCTAAGAATTTTCATTTAATTAATTTATAAATTATAACAAGCTTTTATTGGGATAGTAGCATTAAATTTGAATCCTAAAAAGGTATTAATATGCAATTATCAGTGTTTTCTAAGAACTTTAATGAAAGTTAATGTTAATTGCATCTCAAGTATTTATCTTAATGTGAAAATTGACATTAACTTTAATACACTTTAAGATTAGATTTTTTGAAATGTAGGTCTTCAGAATTAAATAAGATACTTTTATTTTTAAGATGTGTTTCTGACAAATAATTTTACTAGATTAATTGCTTAAAGCATTAAACACTTATTCTTCTGTTCACAAAGATAATAAGTAATCATTCATTACTCCATTTTTAAAATCTAAGATGCTATATTTCTACAAGGTAAACTTTTTTTTATTAATTTTATCTAAATCTATTCAATAACATTTTCTAGGAATGTTTTGAGTAGATTAACATAAAATGATACTCTTACGGTTGAAGGGCAGGTTCATATACTTCATTTTATAATTAACACTTACTGTAGATAAATATTGGAAATCTTTCAGCAGCTATAAAAATGTGTCATCAGTCATTTTGAATTGTCTGTTTAATACTGTACTATATGTCCATTTTAATCAATTTGTATGCTTACATGATATGATATCGTTGCCATTATTGTTATTGATATTTCCTCCATAACATAAATATGTACATTTACAAGATGATAGAAACATTATAATTTTAAACTAAAAAGATTATAATTATAGATGCAATTGATAAAAATATCCCCATAAAAAAGTATAACACTGACTAAGTCTGTAAATTTCAATAAAATATATTTAAACAAAACATTTAAGAGTAATAGGTTAGTAGTAAATTATACTATATTTACAGATAAATAAATCACTGATTTTTATTTTTATGATATGAAATATGTCATATTTAAATGTTACAATAATTTCTAGGAATTGATATTAAGTTTAGGACTGAAGAGCTCAAATGTTGAAATAAAAGAGAACTTTAACATTACATTTAAGATCAGTTGTATGTACTTATGATACATTGACATCAGTATAGGTTCAGTGTATCACAGTGAATGTACATGTTGGATATTATTGTTTTAAAAGCTTTAGTATGTAATCCTTTTAATGTAGTTGATAAAATCAGACTCTGGAGAGGGGATGTGTTCATTCAAGTGTTCAATGACCATAGTGTTTAAGTAAATCATGAATAGAGACAATTAGTAGCAATAACTGGGGAAATTAGTAATTCAAGCATTGGAAGTTAAAAATTTAACAACAGTTTGTTTTAACCATAATACAAGCCTTGGATTGTTCCAAGATTTTACCCAAAAGTTTTTTTCTCTTTACCAATATTTTATTTTGTCAATAAAGTACATTAGTGAACAAATTGCAAATTATTTCCATAGGCTACAGTTGTAAAGAAATTACAAAAAGATGAAAACGGAAAAAAAGTTGATTAATTTCATTAAATAGTCAGGACTTTGTTGTTTAAATTTGTTTATTTTTTGTTTGTCTTAAACAATTTATGCACATTACACTTGGCACCCGCATTGCAGAGCGAAATATTTCACAATGAGAGCAACTAAAATGGAGTTTAAAATCTGAACCATTGAACATAAATCTACCAAGCATCCTGGTTTTCAAACTTTTCAAAAAAAGAGCTTGATTACTTTTTACTAATCTCCGAAAAAAAGCATATGTTATAAATGTATGCAGAAAAGGTAATTTTTTTAATTTAAAAAAACAAAGAGGTTAAATATCAACTTTCATACCACATTAAACAATTTTTTTTTCAGATATTAACAAAAAATGTTCAAAAACACTACTTACTCACAGTATAAGCAATTTTCAAATGCAGTTTTCTCAAAACTTGCATTCTAAAATTTGATTGTGCAAAACTTTGCAAGGAAATATCATATGAGAGTGATTTTTTTTTGCTTGTTAAATATAATAATGTGTAGTTTCATAATGTATTATAACTAAATTTTAAATTTTTTAAATTTTTGCGACTTAACCTTTAGCTTCGCTCTGCCACAATATTGTTTTGTATCTGACAATTCTCTTGTTTTCTGTGGTAAAGCACTTTCTCACATTATACATGTCAGTGAGGTGGGTGTTATCTATAAATACTATATAAAAATAACATATTGGATTTGTACTCTTTAGGTGACTATTGATGATTTAGTCATTTGTCATATAATGAAACCTTGGCATTCAGTTTTATTGGATAATTCAAAAGCAAGTAGGGTGGTTGGCCAGGCTAAGTGTAAACAAGGTTAAATGCCTAATAATGCGGTTATGTAATGCATTTTATCATTTTTGTATTATAAAACAATAATTGGAAAGCATTACAAAAAGTGCATATAATGATAAGTTTCATAAAAAAGACATGATAGCTGTAAAATCAAAGCAGTAAATTTTACTTCTCTGAAATGTAATTCAAAAACACTGTGTAAAGGTATGTTGTCAATATGATTTAAATTTTACCATTTTGTCATATGACAGAGCACAGTTGAACTTTCCATACATGGACAACCTTAGGTCTGACAAAAGTGATCACTTATGGAAGGCTCCCTTACACAATTTTTGAAGATTTGTCCAGAAATGCTCCTAGCTGTGTATGTCTTTTGATTCACAGAATAATCATAGTGACACCCAAAACAATTATTGATAGACACCACAAAATTGGGAGTTTTTTAAATGTGATCCTTCATGTTAAAAAAATACTTAATTTGTAAGACTTAAAAAGCATGAGTAAGTATAATATTTTAACATTGTTGTTTAACTAATCTGTTGACTTTACATAATGAGTAATTAGAAAAGAGACATATGGCAATTTAAAATAATATACTTGCACCGGTTTGCTAATGAGGTTAATTTTAACATTTAAATAATTCTTAATGGTTTTATTAATTAATGAGTTTGGAAAACAATTTCTTTCATTAGGTGTACATCCCCACTAGACAGTTTTGTCAAGCCTTATTGCAATGGATAATTGGATTGGTTTCCACTCGATTGCTTAGATGTACAGTAAATTCCTATCCTTAATAAACAATTAATGTGCCAGTGAGGCAGTTAATTAAAAATTATCCTACATTTCCTTGAAAATGTAGGGTAAAATTGACCAAACTCTCTAATAGGGATGTACACGTAATGTTGAAAAACAACAATAGTTTAAATCATGGTGGTATTGCTAAGGTTATTATATTATTCCTTTTTTTTCTAGGTTATAATTTGAAGAAGTTCTTAAACCACTGTTCATTTGCAATACACCTGATCTATGCACTATTTTCTGGTCGAACTGTAGTAATAGTTGGTCATCCAAACTATCAAAGGTAAAAAGAAATGATTAATTATTTGATATTTAGTTGAGTGCGAGTCGCATGGCCGAATGGTTAAAACAGGGGAACCGTGAACCATAGCAATAACAACAGCATGTGTTCGAGTCCCGCTCGCACCATGGTTCTGGTGGTGGAAGAAGTCTTCTCGGATAAGAACTATAAACCGTAGGCCCAGTGTACACATACGGCACGTGTGCACTATAAAGAACCCAGTACACCTTTGAAACGAGTAGCGGGTTACCCCGATGTACTGGTTCATACATTACCTCTGCTGTGGACAGACGAATGGGCGCAAGTGCAAGCCAGTACTTGCTGCATGACATGACCCTTAGGGAGTAGAAAGTCATATGAATATGTAACATCTAGTCCACAGCGCTTTGAGACTATTAAGTATAAGGTGCTATATAAATCAAAAACTATTAACTATTAATTTTTTTTTTTCTGGCAAGCTAAAGGTTGATATTTACCAGCCCATGTCTTATGATGATTATATTTGGAGCGTTATGAATGTGTGTGATCCAGATTTAGGCTTGAACTTGACGTGAACTTGACATGATCCATGCATGTATTGCTCGGCTAGTCTTTCATCCGGATCACTGGCTTCATCTCGGCATAATTCTCGATATGAATGCTCATTTATGTCTAGTTCAAGGATACAACTAACCATAACCATCGAAGAAATATATGCTATACTAGTTTTCTCAATCGAGAACTAAATTAACTTTGAACCTTACGCATATTCTTGTTAAATGCAGTGTTGATTTTACCTTTAATAATTACCTTGAACCGTACCCCTATAAAAAAACATTCTAAATTTTAACAAAATTTCAAATGGTTTCCAGACTTTTTCTATACCTGCCTTAAAACGATTTACTCATTCCTTTGCCGCTTTTAACACAACCTAGTGTGAAAGTGACAGGAATAGCTAGATTGACTGCAGGATTCACTGTGTTAACACCCCCACCCCTACCTTTACATTTACAATTACAATGTATATATTTATTGTTATGTACAATTACACTGTTGTTAAGTATTGTCTTGTGTACTGTCGTAATTTTAAGTGGATAATAGCCCATAGCGTGGCTTCAGTAGCAATAAAAATCTTGAATCTCTCTCTCTCTCTCTCTTGAAAGATACCTGTGAATAGATAGAGTTTGTTTGATGCTTTACCCTATTTGTTAAGCAATAGATTTACAATGTCATAGGAAATGCCTCTTTGAACAATAGAAGGGACCAGTTATCAAAGTTATCAATAATATTATTAGGGAAAAATTATCCTAATATATTTTCTAGCTGAATAATTTCATCATCACTAAGTATATTTTGTAATCCTAAAATATGCTGAAATGCTTCACAATTATCAATATGATCGCAATACTACACTGTGATATCTGGAAGAATGCTCTTTTAGCCTAGTTACTTGTCAACACAAACATAACTACTATTTCAGCCAGTACAAATTGCAAATGGTATACAAAAGTCTATACTCTTTGGGGGTCTGATCTTTAGTACCTATGAAGTAAGAAACCTTACTATTATACGGCCATAATGCTATATATTTTACTTCTTTAGTTAGGTGTGTACCTAGCTAGTTTTTAGACATCTTTGTAGAATGAATTTGCCTGGTATTCAATAGGTAAATTGAAAAGGTTATTGATCTTCATACAGGTCCATAGCCAAAAACCTTGTTTAAGAAACTATGAGCTGCAGCTCAAATTAGGGCCACAAAACATTTTTTGAGGCAGCAAAGTCACATCCGGAATAAAAAATGTATGAAGTTCAAAATAGAGATTATACTATGGTTACAATTCTGAGTATTTAGATCCTTTAAAAGCCGCTTCATTGATAAAGTAAAGTGATTAGCTTTTCCTGGAGCTAATGTATTGTATCTCTATGTTTTCATTTATCTTACTAACCTTTTATTTGTTTAAACAATTCATGTGCATTTGTGTTACTCAACTTAGAGTTCAGACCTATTACAATTTTCATGAAAAAAAATCAATGGCTTGAATAGTGATCTTCCTACATAGGCCTATTTCTCTTTAAGGCAGCAGTATTTTTTAGTTTTTTTATGATGTTATACCATCTCCTGAACACTCACTTAATCCATTTCTCCCTCTCCCTTCATTTATTCTTTTCTGTACAACCAAAATGACATCCTCACATTTTCTTCACTCTATACCTCACTCTATTGCCCTCTCTTTATCTTGTTCTCTTCATCTGTGTATAAAGACTGTCATTAGATATTCATTATATATATTGTTTGTAATTTTTCATACCAGATATTGGGCCCTTGATGGCATTTTGTATTAATACAGAATTTGAAATTGAAATGAAATTGAAAATAATAATACAAATGTTTAAAACAAAAAAACTGAAGAAAATGTAAAGAAATATTTAGTTTTATTTGCACTTTTATTTCTCTCAATGTTTCTAAAAATAAATAATATTAACTACTTATTTTATTTCATATAATTTCTAAAATAATAACTTTCAGAATGAACCTAGCAAACATTTTAGGTTCATTCTGAGGTTCATTTTTGTTAAAGAGCAAGGTCTATGTAATTACTACTTACAATGCTATCATAATATTTCTTTATGGATTTCTCATTAATATGCATCAGGCATCTACCACCAATGCCTTTATATCTCTACTAAAAACCCACAGTTTTCAAAAGAATTTTTAATTATTTTGATTGTAAAGCACTTTGAAGCTTGTAGCATAAGGCCATATATCAAGTTATATAACATTTCATTTCTCAGAAAACAGAACATTTTTTGCATCAAAATCCAGTTATTAATTGTTTTATATGTTTTACATGACATACTGTATCCAGTGATAGTTATGTAATTATTTTTTTCAGAGAAATAAAGTCATTGATTATGACACTTTGTGTGTTTATTCCAGGACATTCCAGGTAAGAAGAAATCAAATTTAAATCAATGATAATGTAATCATTTTGCATTCAATGTAATTGTCGTAATCTCTGTTTTACAAATTCAATAATATACAACAGCAAGCATGGCAAAACCACCAAGTTGTCGCAAAATTGAAAAAAAAAATGGATTTAATACTGAAACCATATTATACTTGTTGTAAGATTTACAATAACCAAAATTTGACATCTATAACCATTATGGAATAAAATAGACAACAATTTCCTTTGTATTTGTTTAAATTTCCTGTTGTTTATTTTCTTATTTCTCAATAACTTGGTGGATTTACCATGTCTTTCCCCAAATGTATAAACAATTCAATAAAAACAATATAGACAATTCCGTAAATTTCCCTGCTGAAGGGCACCACGTTGATTTGGGTAAGAAATAATCTTGAATCTGAGGTCCACTAATCAACATTCCTGATGATGACATAATTTATGTCGAAATATTAAATCTTGTCACGATGGCGTAAATAATCTTGACTATACAATCTATATAATCTATGGTGGTTAGTATGATTCAGAGGAAACTACCCAAAATATTTGTTGTTTAAAATGGCAAAATCAGAATGGATGCCGAGCGTCCCATGGTAAACAGCATGCCATGGTAAACAGTTTAAAGATATTTCCAACAAACTAAATAAAGAATTTATGCATAACAAATCATTTTTTACAGTCAACTCTTGCCTACGCTAGGTTATCAGGTATCGGCCAGCTGGACAGTCTGCTGTGCATAAATACTCTCACTGTATACTTTCAAATGACCATCTAGAAAACAACAGATTTTCATACACTGTAGAGGCGCACTTCATTAAACACTTAAAATATAAAATACAGGCTTGAACCAAGTCTGAGAATGAGCTGCTAGGAGCCCAGTGTACTAGGCTCAGTATTGTGTGGTAGAGTGGCCAGTTCCTTTCAGGACTACGTTTATTTATATCTTCCCTGATATATTTCAACCAGGTACTCATTCATATCAGAGTGAACTAAGAGTTATCCTTGCTTGCGATTGGACCTGGTTCATTGACATAATACACCACTGTCCTTACCAATCCACTACCATGTCTAATCCTTCTGTGTAGTACTTTTAATATCTTTAAAGGTTATACAATTGGACAACAGCTAACATATTAATGTTCAAAAGACAGATCATTAATTTGAAGTACTTGATGACCCTTGACATTCAGTGCTTTTATTTGAAATTGTATTGTTATCAATTTGAACAGTAGTAACTGTCTCATGAAAAATACAAATCTCTCCTCTGAGACACTAAAAGCTCCAAATACCGTCACCCTTTAATTGACTTCTAAATATTGAATTATCAGTAATTGAAAGTCATCAAATTATTATTTCTCATCTTCTTGAAAGCCAGTTGCATCGTCTTCAAAACAATACTTTTAATTGGTATGAAATAATAAAATCATTTTTGTGAATATTACATGACCTATATATTCAGAAAATACTTTCAATGATTTATTATAATTTTGACCAAAACAGTTTGCAACTGGAATGGAAAGCATAAAGATAAGGTCATAAAAAGTGTTTAGTAACACTTTGTACTTTGTATGGAAATAAAAAATCCTATAAACAATGCTATTAAACTATAATTGAACTTAACTTGAAGCATCCCTCCTTCCATCTAACTTAGGGCAGCTTTGGGTGAGAGGACTTTTTGCTTTTGGTATTAACCAAGGGATGCTTTATTTTTTTTTTTTTAAGTATATAATTCATTCATCTTTTTATTTCGGAATTCCATGTCCATATATAACATCAAATAACAAGAACAAAAAAAAGCAAATAATGAACATATACTGTAACCTGAAGATTCCATTCGACGTCAGTTTCCCACCATATACCATAGTCTGCATGGCATGATACTTTTCGATATGTACTTGTGCTATCAAAACATGGTCAGCCATGGTGAGCAGAGCTTAAATAGGTGTTTACATTAAACTTACAATTATAGCAGATGGTAAAAATATAGCTCTAATGACCTGCCATAGTGTTGGGAGATTGTTCCATGGCATGTCACAGGGATAGGAGATTACTCCATGGCCTGCCATAGAGTTGAGAGGTTGCTCCATGGCCTCACATAGGGTTGAGAGGTTGTGCCATGGCATTTCACAGGGTTAGGAGATTGCTCCATGGCCTGTCATAGGGTTAGGAGATTGTTCCATGGGCTGTCATATCGTTGGGAGATTGCTCCATGGCCTGCCATATCGTTGGAAGATTTCTCCATGGCCTGTCATTGGTTTGGGATATTGCTCCATTGCCTGCCATAGGGTTGAGAGTTTGCTCCATGGCCTCCCATAGGGTTGGGAGATTTCTCCATGGCTTGCCATATCGTTGGGAGATTGCTTCATGGGCTGTCATAGGTTTGGGAGATTGCTCCATGGCCTGCCATAGGGTTGAGAGTTTGCTCCATGGCTTCCCATAGGGTTGTGAGATTGCTCCATTTCCTGACATAGGGTCGGAAGATCATTCCAAAGGGCCTACCATAGCATTTGAAGATCATTCCAATGACCTGACATAGGGTTAGGAGATTGCATGCCATCAGTCGATCAGAGTTTGGTCTGTTGGTCAGTCACTTATTTAGTCCGATTTCACTCAATCAAATCAATATTTTCTTCAATTTGGAATTTGGAAGGTTTTGTTAAAAAGAGGAGGGTGGTATAAAATAAAATGGTATTTTTACTTTCTACAAACTTAAGCAACAAATGAAAAGACTTTTTTTGGAAAAATTATTATAAATAATGATTTAACACAACACTTTTTCAAAAGAATATTCATGAATCAAAGGTTGGAATAATAATATAATTTTGTCATATGTATTCAAAATCTTCAATTATGTCATTTTAGTTTTATTTCAAATCAGAGTATTCACAAACTAAGGTATAAAAAGTCTCTCCTTAGCAATAAATAATTGAAACCTAGTAGAGTTTTTGGAATGAGCGATTGGAATTGACTAGTAAAAGTTGATGAATTTCCTATAAATGAACTTTTTATCAAGAGATCACTCTCTCTAGCCATGATCTTTTGACATTAATTTAAATTATAATTGAAAGGTGACAGATAACTGGGACAAGTCACTTTCAAATATTGTGTAGAAATTAATTGTGTGCATTTGCGTATAGCTTATTTCGTATCTGAACATTATTTTTGTATGTCTCCTTAAAGCAATCCGGGATTGCTTAATCTTTTGGCACTCTTGCCTTTCAATCTCAAGATCCAATGCTTTCTGGGTTCATTTTCTAATGAAAAAGTTATTCTTTTCACTTTAATTATATTTTTATGACCGAGTCCACATTTTTACTAGTGAAAACTTGCCTCTGAATTTCTCTGTATCCCCTCAAACCTTTGGACGAGAAAATAAAGGAAAACTTTCCAAAATGGATCTTAATGAAAAAAGTGGGTCTATCACTCATATTACACTATATGCTAAAGAATTGGAAAATTATGGACTTTTGAAGAGTTGTGTTTAAAAACTATGTCAAAAGTCATATTACAAAGTAGTGTAATATGTGTATTTGACTAACCTTTCAATTTATGTGAGTTATATTTGTAATGTGATTTTAGTTTTGAAGCACAACCTCTTCAAAATCTATAACTTTTTTATTCATTACACGGTGTAATTTGAGTAGTAGACCCACTTTTGAACTTTGGAATTTGTTTTGTAACAGTATCTTATGACATAAAATTTTATGTCGGGTCACAACAATAGATTAATCCACACAAATTTTAATCTCCGAGTTTCCCCTTTTCTTAGCGTACCACTACCCATAAATACAGTATGCTACCCACTCTTGGATTGTTCTAACTACATCTATACAATGTACATGTATGTAGTATTTTAATAATTTTATAGAAAGCTCAATTTAGCGCAGAAATCTGTAAAATATAGCCTATATAAGAAGATAAATTGATTGATGGTGTCATTCGATCAATCAATCAATACCATTAATCACGAAGCTCACTTGTTAACTTTATAAATAGATGAATGTATTCAACTATGCTATAAAAATAAATGATTATCAATGAAAATTTTCTGTGTATTCAGGAAGCTACATGTACCTAAATGATATTTTAATTTGAAGCAGTCCCAATACACCTGCTACATCTTGACACTCTATTTCCAAGTTCAGTTTTGTTTATGTTTAATTTCCCAGTAGGTTTATCTTTTCCAAATACCCAGATGTTTGTTTAAAATAATGTGCTGTTGCTAGGGACTTTATAGGCATATTGTCCTGTGAGCAATTTATCAGTATTAATTGACTTGGTATTTAAGTGACACTAAAAGCATAAAAACAAGTGGCAAGTATCTTTTATATAAATCTTATAAATAGGGTTAAACCACTCATAATGTTAACATTTGTAATGCCAGTTCATACTATCAAATTTGTGAGGTCTCACCACGAAATAAGTCTCATGGTAGGAAAATCCAAAATTGAGTTATTGGTACTTTGTAATAGAGCATAATATAAGCAGTAATCTACACTTTAAATGACATTCATTGGATAAGTATATACAAAGATATGAGCATTTGCAGTTCTCATGCATGGAAACACGGTTTTGAGAAAATCACCCATAAAGCAATTGAAAAATAAAGAAACAAAAAGACTATCAATCTCACAAAATCTGCCTGAATGACACTTTCCTGCATGAAATCTGACTTAAAAAGTATATTATAATGAAATTTAAGTACCATAGGACTCATAATTGATTAAAAATAAGACCTGTTTTTGGTATTATCTCAATTTGATCTCACCTGTGATGCGACTCATTTCGTGGTGAGACCTCACATTTTGTTTGACATAAATACCTTTGATATGCCTATGGTAATGATGATATACCTGTAAATATATAACGTTTGCAGTACACCAGGTATGTAATTGTAAGCTACTCAACCTTTCGATGGATGTTCTTCGATCGTCCTCGGGAGTGAGAGTAGACTCACACTCACACACTCTCACTCGATTGAAGCACATTGATCGAAACGTTCTGTAGCTTACAACTACATACATGGTGTACTGCAAACGTTATATGTTTATCGATATCTCACCATGCAAACCTTCAAGCAATATATGATATACCTGCCAACTTTTTTTGGCTCCAATTCGTGAGACAAACCCCGCCACCATTACTGGACTACAATTTCTCCGATTTTGACCTGACAAGCATTTGACCATTTTTGGGCGGTTTCTGTCTAAATTACCACTGTTTTAGGGCCGTTTTTACCGTATTTTGCTCTATATTGTCCCATGCATGAGAAAAACTATTGAAATAAATGTTTATGAGTGAGAATTCTGCTAATGCGTGAGAAAAACTATGCATGAGACGTCCAAAATAGCCTCCAATGCGTGAGAGTTGGCAGGTATATGATGACATCACATCATGATCATACATGGACATATCATTACATATCATTATATATTTGTATCAAATTTTTTTTTTCAATTAAAATAAATGTAAATATGACTTAATGCGCCTTTTAAATTTAAGACCTTAACTTGCCACAGGCGCTGAAGTGGACATAATGTTCACGCATGCAATAACATTCTTCTCTACTAAGGGTCACGTCGAGCTGCCCGAAACAGACACTACTTTCTGTTCCACAGCAGGGATATGTGGACCAGGATACCGGTCTTGAAAGGTGCACTGGGTTCTTTTAAGTGCCCACGAGCCATTGCAAACACTAGGCCTACAGTTTATCTGAGAAGACTCGCCTATAAAGAATATCCCTTCCTTCCATATTGCCAGTCTTCTATTACTCAGAACACTTGTTATCCCAACTTTCTAAATCTTTCTTGTAAAACTGATCAAAATCTGCTTCCATTTTCTCTATGTCTTCTTTCTTCTCGTATTCTGATAATTGAAAATTGATCAAATCCGAAATGCCCGTCTACTATTTAGTTGTACAGTATAGTCCTTTATGTTGTTTCAGTATCTATCTATGTGTATATATTTAGCTTAAGTGGATTTTTATATAATTTGATTGGAATACCGAAAAATATTGTTCGAGCTGTTGCAAAATATTGAACGAGTCGAAGACAAGTTCGTTATTTTGTCAAAGTGAGTACAATATTTTTCTGTATTTCCCAAAAATCAATATTATAATTATTCAAATGTGGCAGAGCCAAGCCAAATGAGACATTAGTCGCAAATGCGAGTTTTCTACAATAGGCCTAGGCAGAAATTTAAAAATGGTCAATTTAAAAAAAAATTATTTTATTTAAAAAATATACAGTTCATACATTCAACTTTTATACTACCTTAGCAATTTTCATATATATGATCAAAAAATGTTTAAAAAATGCAATTTAAAATGACCTTGCTTTAGTCATGTATACAGATAAACAATTTTCAAATGAAGTTTCTCAAAACTTGCATTTTAAAT